>RJWJ010031228.1:0-12960 GCA_004363605.1 Indri indri
GAAGATTATGTCCTTCAAGGAATTAGTCTATTTCATCTAGATTATCAAATTTGTGAGAATAAATTGATTCATATGGAATGCTAAGTTAAGACCACAAAATGCAAAAAAGTGTTTAAGACAAAAAAGGGAGCAAAGAAGAGAAAATGGTAACATATATGGTAGATACTACCTCAACTATATCAATGATCACTTTAAATATGAAAGGTCTAAATACACCAGCTACAAGGTAGAGATTGTCAGAATGGATCAAAAAACAAAACCCAACTATATACAATTTACAAAAAAAATTAAATATAAAAACACATATAGATTCGAAGTAAAGGGATGAAGAAAGATGTGCCACACTAAGGTTAATCAAAAGAAAGCTGGAGTGGTTCTATGAGTTTCAGACAGAGCAGACCTCAGAGCAAGGAAAATTACCAGGGCTAAAGGTGGCATTACATAACAATAAAAGGTTCAGTTTTCCAAGACTCCTTTTTCTATTAGGCAAAACCGATAGAACTGTAAGAATAAATAGGTGAATCCACGATTATGATTGGTGACTACAGCACCTCTCTATCAGAAATGGACAAATTCAGCTGGGAGAAAATCAGTAAGGACATAGGTGAACTCAACAGCAAGTTGAGTCAAGTAAATATAATTGACATGAGTAGATTACTTAATCCAATAGCAGAATGCACATTCTTCTCAGGCTCACGTGGAATATTCACTAAGAGAGACCACATTCTTGACCATAAAACACACCTTAACAAATAATAAATACATATAAAACATATATATGTATATATCATACAATATATACTCTCAGATCACAAGAGAATTAAACTAGAAATCAGTAGCAGAAAGATAACTGGAAAATCTTCAAATACTTAGAATCATAATTGTGGAATGCATTAAAAGCAGAACTTAGAGGGAAATTTATAGCATTGAATAAGTATATTAGAAAAGAAGAAAGATAAAAACTCAATAATCTAAATTTCCATCATAGGAAACTAGAAAAACATGAACAAATTAAATCTAAAGTAAGCAGAAGAAAATAAATAATAAAAATTGGAGCAGAAATCAATGAAATTGAAAATAGGAAATCAACAGAGATATACTTTTACAACTAATCCACTTTCAAATAATATTATATCACTTCACAGGTAGGACAAGTACCTTATAATAATGAGATATTCCTAATTCTTTTCTCTTGTCCCTGGTATCATCTCTGCCACTCATTTAATTTATACATAAGCTATACTCATTATGTTTTTTTGTTATTGTTATTTTGAATAAATTGATATCTGTTAGGCAAATTAAGAATAACAAAAGTAAAATTTTTTCTTTTACCTTCACTTATCCTTCTCTAATGTTCTTCCTTTCTTTATGTGGATCCAAGTTTCTAACCTATAGTTTTCCTTCTCTCTGAAGAACTTCTTTTAACATTTCTTGCAAGGCAGGTCTACTGACAACAAATTCCCTCAATTTTTGTTTGTCTGAGAAAGTTTTTATTTCTTCTTCTCTTTTGAAGGATAATTTCATAGGGAAAGAATTCTAGGTTGGTTTATTTTCTCTCAACACTTTAAATATTTATTAATATAAGTTCATTCCAGTCTTTTATTTTTTGCAATGTTTCTGAGATGTCAAATGTAACATAACTCTTGTCTTTGCTGCTCTATAGGTATGGTGTTTTTTCCTCTAGTTTCTTTCAAGATTTTTCTTTCTACAGCAACCTCAGTCTCCTGGGCTCAAGCGATCCTCCTGCCTCAGCCTCCCAAGTAGCCAGTATTACAGGCATTCGCCACCGCCCATGGCTAATTTTTCTGTTTTTAATAGAAACAGGTCTCACTCTTGCTCAGGCTGGTCTTGAACTCCTACCCTCAAGAGATCCTGCCTAGGCCTCCCAGACTGCTAGGATTACAGGCGTGAGACACTGCGTCAAGATTTTTTCTTTATCTTTGATTTTCTACAGTTTGAATATAAAGTGCCTAGGTATTCTCTTTTTTTCATTTCTTTTGTTTGGTTTCCTTTAAACTTCCTGGATCTATGGTTTGATGTCTTCTATGGACTGAATGTTTGTGTCCTCCCCGAATTCTATGTTGAAGCCTAATCTCCACTGTGATGTGGTATATGGGTGTGTGTGTGTATTTGTGTGTTTGTGTGAGTGTGTGTGTGTGGGTGTGAGAGAGAGAGAGAGAGCGCGCATTCCTTCTACACTCAGTGTGGCAATTTATAACTCTGCCTATACCTTTCCTCCTGCTTGCACAGAGCATGTAGATGAGCCTGACATGAGAGATTAGGGCCTCTCAGGTAACTTTTTGAGTAGCAGTCAGCCCTGGGCATGCATATGACCTTCTAGATTCCCAGAAATATGTGGTAGCTTTTCTAAACTTTTATACCCCAAAGCAAATCACTCCTGCCTTATTTCCCATGCTTTTTGGTTTGCCCATTGTTTGCCCCAATTATTATCCCTTGCCCAAGACATCAGTGGCTAATACATTTATCTTTAAATGTTTCTGGCAAACACCTCCCAGGAGTATGTCCAACCTCCAGAGAGTTCTGAGTTAGGAAAATAAAGATTCCTTTGAGGCCATCCTTCAGGGAGTCACCAGTCAGGCCAAAACTACAATTCTCTAAGAATAAAGTCTGTTTTGCCCTCTCTGGTATGAGGAACCGAGATCTGGAATGCAGATTCCCATCCTTAAGGCCACCACTGATCATGGGAGCCAGGCACAGGATCAGTTAAAACACACAAAGATTTCCCACCAAGATTCTGCTGCCTTTTCTTGATTAACCATTCTCCCCGATTGCTGTAAACCTGTGATTATTAATAACTTCCAGATTTCCAATAAAGTTGATTCTTACAGTTCCATCATTTTCACTGTCCTTACTCCATTCCCCTATTTTTAAAGAGAAATAACTTAAAATTCTGTGACTACGAAGTATTTCACAAGGTATGTTTGGTTTTCCTCCACATGTTTGGAATGGGAATGACTTGTATATTGCTGGCTCAAGTACAAAAGAAGTTGCTGAATATCACTATGTACATAACAGGATTTTAAACAAGAGTGAAGGCTTTTATGACTGATTTTTAGTTTTTCAATATTCTTTCTGGTCTCATTGAATTAAACTTTTATTTTTTATTTTATTATTTTTTTTTGAGACAGAGTCTCACTCTCTTGCCTGGGGCGAGTGCCGTGGCGTTAGCCTAGCTCACAGCAACCTCGAACTCCTGGGCTCGAGCAATCCTACTATCTCAGCCTCCCGACTGGCTGGGACTACAGGCATGTGCCACCATGCCCGGCTAATTTTTTTCTCTATATGTTTTTAGCTGTCCAATTAATTTTCTTTCTACTTTTGGTAGAGATGGGGTCTCGCTCTTGCTCAGGCTGGTCTCGAACTCCTGAGCTCAGAACGATCCGCCCACCTCGGCCTCCCAGAGTGCTAGGATTACAGGCTTGAGCCACCGCGCCCGGCCTGAATTAAACTTTTAAAAGAAAAAATTGTTTAAGGAACAATTTCTTCTACGATAATTTTTAAATCACAGCACATTTTAAGTACATTTTTTCTGTAAGATCATAAACTATTTTCTGATCAAATCAAAATCAAATGTGACTAGTTCATGACATGGTCCAGTGGTATATAAAATTTATTTTAGAGAAACAAATAATTTCTTTGGATCAATGCATAAATCAAAAGCTATAATAAAATTTCTTCCTTTGTCATTCATGTGATCATACTGATTAAAATACTTCCAGCTCTCAAAATACTCATTTTCTTAGCTTCTGCAAATGTGGAGTTATTCATTTTGCAAATAAGAGTTATTCTTTTTTTGAACTGCATTTTATTTACTATAAGTTATTCTATGTCTCCAGGAGGGAACTTTTTTAGTTAATTGTAGAAAACTAAGAATAAGTAAATTTATTAACTCAACAAAATCTTTAAAATGATATAGCACACTATTCTTTACAAAATAAGAATATTGCATTGAATACGCTGTGGATATATAATTTATTTTAGGGAAGATCATCCCAAAGATACAGTCCAAAATTTATTTATGTAGAATAAAATTACTATACTTACCTGTGATTGAATTAAAATTTTATCTGATTATTTAACCTGAAAGTAAAAAGCATTGAATGGTTAAGGTAATAAAGGAAAGGATGAGTTATGGTCTTCTATTTTGCAGACTTTGCTAGGATGTTGTGAAAATAACAGAAATGCTACAAATTAGAATTCCATTAAATTATCTTGCACAATAATTGACCTTAATATGCTGATACTTAATTTGAGCAATCAAAGGATATTAAATAATATAAATTCTCTTTTAGAGATATCTCTGTCCATGGTATTCAGTATAGGATCGGGCATATTATCAATATTCAATAAATATTTTAAGACAGGAAAATCAACTAATTAATAGCATTACATGTTCAATTATAGTTGGTATTATTGTGTTGAATCACATTCTCTTGGAAATTGGTTATTCTTGCATGAGATTTCTGTTAATCCTTTTAAGCAGAATATCAACTTAATTGGCTGATCACATTATCCTTCCAAGGCAGATAATAGAAAAAATGCTATGTAGAATAAATGAACACCTTTAAACTTTCATAACAATGAAGATCCATAGAATGTGAGAAGTGAACAGAAACCATGAAGGCACTAAAAAGTGTATACACTTCAAGTCCCCTCTTTGCCTTGTTGTATTCTACAAAATAAGGAGGTATGGGTAATGACAAAATCCCCAGCAAAAAACTAAGGAAAATTTTTTTTAAATTTCAGAATATTATGGGGGTACATACATTTTGGTTGCATATATTGCATTTGTACTGCCCAAGCCAGAGCTACAAGCATGCTCATTCCCCAGACAGTGTGCTCTTTACCCATTAGTTGTGAATTTACCAATCCCCTCCCCCCTCCCACCTGCCCGGCACCTGATGCATATTACTTCCATGCATGCACATAAGTGTTGATCAGTTAGTACCAATTTGGTGGTACTTGTTCTTCCATTCATTTGATACTTCACTTCAAAGAATAGGCTTTAGCTCCATCCAGGATAATACAAGAGGTGCTACTTCTCCATTGTTTTTTATGGCTCAATAGTACTCCATGATATACATATACCAGATTTTATTAATCCATTCATGTATTGATGGGCACTTGGCTTGTTTCCACATCTTTGCAATTGTTAATTGTGCTGCTGTAAACATTTGAGTGCATATGTCTTTGTTATTGAATGTCTTTTTTTCCTTTGGGTAGATACCCAGTAGTGGGATTGCTGGATCAAAAGGTCATTCTACTTTTTGTTCTTTGAGGTATCTCCATATTACTTTCCATAGCGGTTGTAGTAATTTGAAGTCCCACCAGCAGCGTATAAGTGTTCCTATCTCTCTGCATCCACACCAGCATTTGTTGTTTTGGGACTTTTTGATAAAAGCCATTCTCACTGGAGTTAAGTGATATCTCATTGCGGTTTTGATTTGCATTTCCCTGATATTGAGCAATTTTTTAAATGTTTGCTGGCCATTATTCTGTCTTCTTTTGAAAAGTTCCTGTTCATGTCCTTCGCCCACTTTTTAATGGGCATATTTTTTTCTCATTGATTTTCCTAAGGCATATATAGTTTCTGGTTATCAGCCCCTTATAGGATATGTGGCATGCAAATATTTTCTCCCATTCTGTAGGTTATCTGTTCTCTCTAATGATAATTTCCTTGACAGTGCTGAAGCTTTTAAATGTGATCAGGTCCCATTTATTTATTTTTGTTCTTGCCGTGATTGCTTTGGGGGTCTTCTTCATAAATTCTTTGCCTATGCTGGTGTCTGTAAGACTTTTTCCAACATTTTCTTCTTGAATTATTCTGGTTTCATGTCCTTGGTTTAAATCTGTCATCCAACGTGAGTTGATTTTTGTGAGTGGAGAGAGGTGCGGATCCAGTTTCATTCTTCTGCATGTGGCTATCCAATTTTCCCAGCACCATTTATTGAGTAAGGTTTTTTCCCCAGTGTATGTTTTTGTCTGCTTTGTCAAAGGTCATATGACAATATAAGGACGGTTTTATATCTGGGTTCTCTGTCCTATTCCAGTGGTCTATGCCTCTGTTCTAGTGCCAGTACCACACTGTTTTGGTTACTATAGCCTTGTAGTATAACTTGAAGTCTGGTAGATTGATCCCTCCCAATTTTTTCTTTTTGTTTAAGATTGCTTTGGCTATACGGTGTCTTCTCTAGTTCCATAGGGAACATAGAATTATTTTTTCTAGATCTGTGAAAAATCTTGTTGGTATTTTGATAGGGATTGCATTGATTCTGTAGATCACTTTAGACATTTTAACAATATTGATTTTGCCAACCCATGAGCATAGTAGGGTTTTCCATCTCTCTACATCCTCTGCAATTTCTTTTCTCAGTGTTTCATAGTTCTCCCTTCATAGATCTCTCACCTCCTTAGTTAAATATATTCCTAAATATTTAATTTTCTTTGATGCTATTGTGAAAGGTGTTACGTCTTTGATTGGATTCTCGGCTTGACTGTTATGGAGTATATTAAAGCTACTGATTTGTGTGCCCTGATTTTGTGTCCTGAGACTTTGCTGAATTCATTTTTAATTCTAAGAGTCTTTTGGTCGAATCTTTGGGGTTTTCTGGATATGATATGATATCATCAACAAAGAGGGAAAATTTGTCCTCTTCCTCCCCCATTTGGATGTGTTTGTTTCCCGCTCTTGTCTGATTGCTCTGGCAAGGACTTCCAGCACTGTGTTGAATAGAAGTGGAGATAGTGGGCAACGTTGTTTGGTTCCAGTTCTAAGTGGGAATGCTTTCCATTTTTCCCCATTCAGTATGATGTTGGCTGTGGGTTTATTGTATATGGCCTTAATAATTTTGAGGTATAACCCATCTATGCCTATTTTGTGAAAGGTTTTTATCATGAAAGTGTGCTGGATTTTATCAAATGCTTTTTCTGCATCTATTGAGAGGATCATATGGTCTTTGTTCTTGCTTTTATTTATATATGTATTACATTATAGATTTGCATATATTGAACCATCCTTGTCTCTCTGGGATCAAGCCCACCTGGTAATGATGAATTATTTTTTTGATGTACAGTTGAATTCGGTTTGCTAAGATTTTATTGAGAATTTTTGCATCTATATTCATATGGGATATTGGTCTGTAGTTTTCTTTTTTTGTCGTGTCCTTTCTGGGGGAAATTTTCTTTTAAAAATTGTAGTTCTGGACTATGAGGTCAGTATTCAGGCTAAAAAATTGATGTTAAACAATCTTTCCATGTGGAACAAAAGTAATGGCTATGTACATCAATTCTACTTCTTGGTTTTGGATATATAGTTATGAAATGCACAGAGGATTCTGTTGACACATGTTATTTTATTTTACTCTTTTAAAATGAATTTGGTAAAATACAAATTTTATCAGATACCTCATTTTGTTTTACTGCTTTGCAAGCTTTATTACCATCATAGGAAAGAGTGTTTAGTTACTAATTATTCTCTAAATTGTTCAGGCAGTTAAATGGACATCTGTTACATCTAAAATATTAAATACTAAATTAAGACACTAAAATCCATAAGGTGCAAGAAATAAGCATGTAAACCTCTGTGTCCAAACTTTGGCAATGTAAAGAATATAACTATGCTGAAGGCTATCAAAATTCCAAGATTTTTTTTACTACCAAAATGAAAACAGGTAAGCATAACTAAAAATATGACTCTTCATACTATTGCTGATATCTGGAGTAACAAGGCTAATCAGAGATTTACATTTGTTATTATCCTCAAATAGATTTTGGAGTTCTACTTTAGGGTTATAGTCATTTTAAGATTTTTTAAGAAGATTTTTGTTGGCTTAATAGTTATTATACTAAATGAAGAGTCTAATGCAATTTCAAAACTACCTATCTATTTTCTATCCATCTCACAGATATGCACACACATCTGTGTATTTGTGTATATACGTGTTTGTATGTTTATTAAGTAATGAACTCTGCAATCCATTTACTTGCTGTTTGAATTCAGGTGAATTAAACTACTTCTCTGAGTCTCAGTTTCCTCATCTATGGATAACAGTCATTATCATACTGTTTTTATGAAGACTGAATGTGATAATGTAGCAAAGTTACTACTTTCATGATAGCTATGGCTGAGATCATGCCATGTATTTATCAAATCTATGTTCATTTTCCTGTTCCTGAGCACACAGGCGGGCTGTATTTCTCTGCCTTCCACAATACTATGTTGTGGACAGAGGAATGCAGGCAGAAGTGCAGAAGTTATATATGCCACTTTCAAGCCTGATCAAACACCACATGCAAATCTCCAGTTCATTTTACTCTCCTATGGTAACAATGAATGACCCACATTCCCATTAGTGTAGCTATGAGATAGCAGACTCTCCATCAGCCTGGTTCTTTAAGACACTTTTTGAAGCAGTGTTAGTCATAAAATGTGTACAAGAAATAAACTTTTTAAATGCTAATATGATAAGCTCTTGAGGTTATTTTTATGTGAAAGGATAGCCTATCATATCCAGACCAATAGAGTGGCCAATCCTCAAATATTATTTCCCTTTGTTTTCTCTTTCCATGGGTGAAGAGAATAAAACTTAATATTTTAATTGGATTATAATTATTTCTTTATCACAGGCTCACTTTTAAAAATGTTATTATTAAATAACTAAAATATGCAATGATATATAAAGAATAATATAGTGAATAACACATACATTAAAAATAAACATTGATTTCAGCTATGAATATGGTTGATTAAGGTAGCATTCCAATTCTCCTCCAGGAAACCATCCAGCAGGAGAAAAGCAAAACAGAAAACATAGGCTTCATTTTCTACAAAATTCAGGAGCAAACTTCAAGATGTTTTTGTGGGATGCTAAAACTGGAAATCAGGGAAGAGGAAAAGGAGGGAAGCCAAGTATAGATCTCAGTATTAAGAACTCTGCTGCAACACAGTTAGGAAAGTGCAAACAAAAACTACACATCCTTAAGTGTACTTCCTGAAAGCATGGAACATACCCTGAGATGCAAAAGCAATATTATGTATTTGAAAAATCATGTGTGGAAATATATGTTTGAGGGGAGGGACAAGGCAGTGGGTGTGTGAGTTGTCTGTATATGAGCTGGGTGGAAACAGAATTATGCATGTGTGTGATATCCGGCCCCCCTCATACACAGTTAATACAGTCTGCTTTAGAGTAACAGATGTAATGGAATCCATAAGGAATGTGCAGAGAAGTCTTGGTAGGAACTGGAAAAAAGAAAGCCTTTCTGTTGTGAAACTCAGTCATTGAAGAACCTCTCTACCTTGGCCTTCCCAAATACAGGAATTTCTTGCAAATAGGCAGTTCAAGAAAACCACATTTTTCAAAAAGTTATCATTAAAAGAAAACTAATGTATCAGGTACATAAAGACACTATTAAAATATAAAATCACGAGTGTCATCATTCATTAACTTATGAAAAACATCCACTAGAAACATATTGCCATAGAGCAAAAATGAAGTGTGACCAAATATTTTGTAATAAATGTTTAAGAAAATTCAGCGTTTTGATTGAAGACCCAAGGCAAAAATACAAGAACTCAGGGAGGAGGTGACAAGATTACAGTATGAGATGAAAATTAAGATAGTAGAATTGAGAAAAGAATCAGTAGAATAAATCAAACCATCACAAAAAGCAAGATGTGTTTTAGAATGAACACAATAGAAAGCTTAAGAAACACGAAAAGGAACATTGACGAAAGAGAACATTATAAAATGGAAACCTATGCCAACCTAAGCCAGGTTCAAAAGTGCCTCTTACATAGCTAAGTGACTAGTTCATTTTTGGAAATGAGTGGTTTCAATGAAAGATGCAGTACAATATTGAAATACATAAATTGATACTTTGAAGGTTATTATGTACCTAACGACAAACTAGAATAGCTTAGAATTTATTTGCTTGTTGTTATCGACATTCACGTACCCTGTAATTTTGTATTTTTACTTTATTAAATATATATTATATGGAAGTAGAAACATAAGTTTAAAAATACTTAAAATAGACATAGATACTTTATTTTTAGTGCAGACTTTTTTTACATTTTCTCTTTTGCTTGGCTCTCCTCTTCCTTTCTTCTTCTCCCTCCCCCCACATCAGTATATGCCCCCTTGTCTGCCTTCAAGATGACTGATATGACATAGTCTACATCCTCACATGTCCAGTATAAATAGATATACATAACTATGTATATAAGAATGATTTATTTTTGCCACTCTTGATTTTATAACAATGGCATCACACTGTATACATGTGTCTACAACTTGCTTTTTTCACTCAGTAATGCCTCATGAAAAGCATCCAACTCAACTGTGAATTCATTATTTTAAATAACGGTATAATGACTAATGTTATGGATGTGCCACAATTAATGCCAGGCTTGGGGAGGGGGGTGTTGCCCGAGACCACTGTGCGCACCAGTGTCTCCAGACTGGGGATCCTACTGATGGTGGCTGCCCACCCCTGGAGAACCAGGGTTGAGGGAAAGCACTCAATATTCATCCGCTGACACTGGCCTGGCTAGCCGAATCAACAGGTCATGGATTATTTTTCAGCACCAAAGTCCCACAGATTCACGCCAGCCACACAGAGAAAGCAGCTTTTCTCACTTCTCAAAACCTACAAGGGGCCATGCCTGGTACAAAAGTCCCCAGGTTGTGGGAGGGGTGCCGCCTGAAACCACAGCGCCTAGTGCTGGGGGCAACCACTCGGGATTTGGCAGATGCCAGTTTGGCAGGCTGAATCAACAGGCAATCAGCTGTCCCCTTTGCATCTCAGTCCCGCAGTTTCATGTCTGCCTAGCAGGGGTTTTGCTCTTTCTGTCCCGCCCTGAGCCTGCCAAATCGTCAGCAGTTTCCAGGGGCAAAGCCCCCTTTTCAGCATTTACCTAATTTGTTCTGGTCCCTCTGACCACCAGAGGCAAGGTGCCTATCTCCAAACTTCCTCTCCTGGTGGCAGGAAGTAACCACTCCCTCCCCCACCCAGCGCGGTCCCAGCACAGAGCACCGTGGAGTTCAAAATGTTTCCTGCTATTGTCTTCTTTCCATAGAGCCTGCCGTCCCATGCCACAGCTTTGTACCAACTTCAGGCAGGTCCCTATCTGAGTGTGTGTAGCGGGCAGTGGAGGTGCCAGGCATCTTCCTACAGGTCAGATCACACTGCTCTGGCTCGCCCAGTGGGAGTGACCTTCCCATGATTTTTCCCTACTGTATAGCTTGTATTCTCCAGTCTTTGTGATCGTATCTCCCCTTCGCCTTTTATTTTTTTCCTGCACTGCGTGTCCCACGCTGTTTCACTGCAGATTCACAATGCTGTTCTTGTGGGGAGTGATCCACTCGTGTGTAGCCATCCAAGGTCTTCACCTCCTTCTCTGGGAGTAGAGAGCCAGGAGGTCACCACTAATCCCCCATTTTTTTTCTCCATTGGTCTATGTCTCTGTTCTTGTACCAGTACCATGCTGTTTTGGTTACTATAGCCCTATAGTATAGCTTAAAGTATGGTAAATTGATGTCTCCCGATTTGTACTTTTTGCTTAAGGTTTCTTTGGCTATACAGGATCTTCTCTGGTTCCATATGAAGCATAAAAAAAAAAAACCATCCTCATATAGCCATCTGATCTTTGACAAAGCAGACAAAAAAATACACTGGGGTAAAGAATCCCTATTCAATAAATGGTTCAGGGAAAATTAGATAGCCACATGTAGAAAACCGAAACAGGTTCCACATTTCTCACCGTTCACAAAAATCAATCCACGATAGATTACAGAGTTAAACCTAAGGCATGAAACCATAAGAATCTAGAAGAAAATGTTGGGAAAAGTCTTATAGACATTACCCTAGGCAAAGAATTTATGAAGAAGACCCCCAAAGCAATCACAGGAGCAACAAAGATAAATAAATGAGACCTGATCAAATTAAAAAGCTTTGTCACAGCCAAGGACACTATCATTAGAGTGAATAGACAACCTACAGAATGGGAGAAAATATTTGCATGCTATATATCTGATAAAGGGCTGATAACTATAATCTATATAAAACTCAAGCAAATCAGCAAGAAAATTCTTTCTTCTCTCTCTCTGTCTGTCTGCAAAACAGTTAGAGGGGATAAGCATGGGAGTCAAATTTCTGTGACAGCAACTTGAATATGATTTTGACTATAGAACCATATATAGGAAATATTTTCCATAGTTATAAATGTTAAATCAGAGCAGAAAAAGAATCCTAAAAACTTAAGGCAAAATGAAACATATGTACTAACCATAGATGGTTTGGTAGGATAGACACAGGGAAAAAGAAATAAGTGATTTGAAAACACAGAATTTTGACATAAGTTCTTAGTGGGGTACATTCTAATGACAAAAAGCCACAAAGTAATTTTAAACTTCATTTATTACTCTTGCTGTTAGCAAAAGATACTGATATTGTTATTTTGAAACTACTATAGGTATATTGTAGAAGAAAGCAGGTATGTAATTTTGGTAATATCATTAGGAATTAAAATTTTCATCATAAAAGTAAAGAGTAAAACTTAGGATTTGTTACTCTCTAAAAATATATATATTTCCTAAATTCGTTCACTGATGAGGCCCAGGAAAAATGACAATGAGTACTGCTTGGCCCTAGAGTGTGTGCTCCAAAAGCCATTTCCATTAAGCAGTATCATGCAGCCTTAAAGGAATTCTTGATTATAGGTATAGGGCAAGAAGTATTCAAGGTGATTCTGGAATATCTTATGCCAGAAAACAAGAAAGATTTTAAAAGTAAAGGTGATGATGCAAAAATGGTGCATGATTGGATTTGAAGGGGCTTCCACAGTATAAGGTAGAACATACTGATCATCGAACAGAATAACTGCAAATATTTAAAATATATTAAAATCCACGAATTCATAATATTACTCAAAAAAAA
>RJWJ010031229.1:0-19358 GCA_004363605.1 Indri indri
TCTATTGGATGTCGGGTAGGGAGGGAGGGGGAAGGGGGAGGGGCGAGGGGGAGGAGGGGACGGATATATGCATACACAAAGGGTGCAATGCGCACCCTCCGAGAGATGGACACACTTGAAACTGGGACTTGGGGGGAAGGGGGGGCAAGGGCAACATACGTAACCTAAACATCTGTACCCCTATAATAACAAACAATAATAAAAAATAAAATAAAAAAAAAAAGAAGAGAATCTGTTATTCACAAATGGCTTCTGGTCAGCTCCTACCATACGCTTACCGTGTTAATAAATACTAAATGGAGTTTTCTCCCTCAGTAGCATCCGAAGGGAAGGACTCTGCTAATTAAGAGAAAGATGCCTGGAGAATATGATGTGGTATATATCTAATTATTTTTTCTTTACCTTTAAATGGAACTTCTAAAAGGTATTGAGCATTTGAAGCATTTCAAAAGAATTTTCTCTTTTTATGCTTCATCTACCATGACACCTTTTTTTCTGGGAGCAATGTCAGAGATGGGTATTTTCAAAGAAAATTCTGTTGCAGTGATTAATAGAAACGTTCATAGCTTATAGAAGCAGTTATTTGTGGAAGAGACTTAGTGCTAAAAGGGAGGTTAAGCGAAGGATGGGAAATAGATCCCCCCCAACCTATGTAAAGGATGTGTTCGAAAACCTCATCCATAAACTTCTCTGGAATCTAAATAGACACAGTGAAAGTTTATCTGATGATGAAACAAAATGACATTTTTCAGACTTACATGAAAATCTGGGCATTTTGCTTATAGTTTCTCTAAGATTAATGCTATAGGAACATTAGAGAACAGATCTAGCAAAGCAAACTTATTAGTTAAGTAATAAAGCCACTGAAAAAAAGAACAGAAGAAAATTGTTTGGTTAAAATATATTTGTTTTTTCAGAACTGTCCTCTTTTTGCCTACATTCCTCTAGGGAGCTCTATGAGTTCCCAGGGAACAATTGGCCTCACACTCTTCTCTTGCTGGCAGATGCTGCCCATGTTCTTAGACCAGTAAAGATGAAATGACTTATTATGTGTGCTTTCATTCCTTCCAGAAAATGAATTTTATTGGCGTCTATAGCTTGCACATAACACATTTGCAACCACTTCATTTGTTGGATCCAGGTAATAAAAATGAGATTTCCTTTACAAATGATATTCTGACATTCATAAAAATGAAGTAGTGAGATCAGTCAGCCAGCTTAGGGCAAGGCCACATGCCAAATGATACAAGTTTAAATAACATAAAGTGCAGTGTCAAAGTAGTTCAAGTAATAATATGCAAATTTTCACTAAAAAGGTAGGAAGTAGAGGACAATTCTTTTTACTGTAATGTACCTAAAGGAGCCCAAGTTCTACATGACTAGCTTGGATATGGCCAATAAAAACCAATAGTTGGTACAATCTAAATTGCTCTGAATAACTTGTATCAAATTGAAATTCAGAAAATAATAATTCTACAGGAACCATTATGAAAATGGAAAAACTATGCTTTCTTCTTTATATTGTATAAATTTAAATAAGTTCTATAACCTCAGGATAGAAGATAGCTAGACTAATAAAATACTGCTTTAAAAATAAATCAAGTTCAAATAAATAGATCTAATTCTACAATTTCATCTACTAAATTGATGTCATTTTCACCTTTACTTCATGACCTTGAAACTGTATCTTTAGATCGAAATTGTGAAAAGTAGAAAACATTATACATTGTATTTTATACAAAGGCCTTTATCAACTGCCTTCATTTCTACTTTCTGCTAATAAAGTGGTAATGACAAGATGTTTCCAGAAATAGTGGCTTACTCAAAATTGAATGAATTTTTTTTTTCTCAACATAGAATGGCCAACATCTGAAGGTCAACAGCTCAAGAGACAAAGCTCATAATTTATGGATTTTTGTAATATTCTATGAGAAGATTATGATACAAACACATATTTATTTATTCTTCTTAGTTTCTCTTACTGTTTTCCTTCTGGGTCGGTCACCTTTTATCTTTTTAAATTAAACCCTGAAGTGAAATTGTTCATTTAAAAAATAGCGTAATTAAAACATAATACGAAGTTACTGCCAAACGTGCACTACAGCACGGCAGTCGTAGCTCATTAAGAGATAAGTTTTTACTTCGTATTTCACTACTTTCCCTTACTAAACAATATAGTTGACAGTTTTCAAGTCCAAATGAATAAAAGGAGGTGATTTGTGTATAATGATTAAATTTTGGAAGTGAAAGGAGACTTATAGCTCATCTACTCCAACTCTTTTACTTTACAATTGAGAAAGTGCAGGTTGCATAGGTTATGTGGCTTGTCTACGGTAACATTGGTTTTATGTATTTATTCATTTGCTCCTTCCCTTAATGTAGTCAATTAGCTTCTTGTGTCCAATAAACTTAAAAGCCCTTTAAATACTTTGGTTCCTGGCTGTCCCCTGTTCCTCCATCTGTGTGGGCATCTGTTCTACATGTTTTGTGCCCCCTCTCAGGGATCCGAATCCCCATTTCCCATCTGACTCACTAGCTCTAAGCTCCAATCCACCCACTTGCTCAAGGGACCGAGTCCTACGAGTCACTTGGCTCAGGGAACAGCAGACGGTTTGCAGGGGCCATGTTTCTGCTGGTACTACTAATTATGCATGCCGCGGCCCATGCACACATGGATACACATTAGTTCTGTTATTTAAGCATTGACAAACATTATTTTTTAAAAATTTTCTAGGTGGTGTGGATTTTTGCTAATCTCAGTAAAAAGGGGCCCTGCCTTATTCATTCACAGATCAATGCATGTTTATAATCATACTGAAAAAAATCCAAACCAAGGCATAAATCCAACTCTTAATTTTAAAAGAGCCCAATCAAAGATATAATCTGAAAAATAAAATTAACTAGAGAGATTTTTAATTAAGAATTTTTTGGCCTCAGATGTTATGATGAATTTTTAATCTTTATCCTCTCGGGAGATGAATGAAATAGGGTTTTGGAAGAACAGAAGCATATATTATGAGATATCATATTTGATTATCTTTAGGTTTTTATTTGCAGGGAAATAGCAACCCAAACTTATGCTTGTTTAACTATAGACAGCAAGCATGAGGAATCTAGTTTTTAATACTTCTTCCTTCTTCATTTGTTGTGCTCTCTTTTTTAGATTTTGATATTAGAGTGTGCCACCTTCATGAGATAAATGTGTATTTCCTCTCTTCTACCTTAATGAAGAGGCTACTGATAAGGGGGGAAAATCTAGATTCCAGGAAATACACCAACTTTGAACTCTGTAATATGCATTTATTCTTTGCTATTCAAATCTATTCAGTTTTGAAGTTAGGATAGTGAGAGCTCCCATAGTTAGTTCAGATAACAAGGAGTATCCGGATACATCTGAATCTATTCATGTCCTGAATTTTAGATACCAAATAGTAAGAGTTTGGAAGTTGACCTTTCCTCTAAACAGACTCATCACATCAATTGTATCTGAATCTCATCAGTTCCTAGATTTGGAGAGAGAGAGTTTTAATGAGAAATATTACTTGTGTTTTTAAGGCTGTAAGGTTAGACCATTCCACTACTGGGTTTCCCACAGACAGAGTGTTTTCATCAGCAACCTTCTTGAAAGGCAAATTTGGGAGAAGGACATTGACAGAAGGACAGTAAAAAGCATCTGCTCAATTTGGGGTTATTTGTTTCTAGACTTTACAGCATGAAGATGTCTAGAGTAGACCCAGGGAAGAGATGTGGAGGCAATGATTTGACTTTGTTCGAGTGGAGGTGGCTGTAAGAGAGAGAGAGAGAGAGCCATGTCACAAGACCACTGGGCTTGTGCAATGGTCGTAAGTTACTTTTCCTACTCCACAGCCCATGCATGGCCTCTGCCCTCTAGTACAACCTATTAAAGCTGTTACCTGGTTTTGTCTGTATATAGAGACTTGAAATGGTTAAAACCAATGTGGGAAATGTTTCATTCCCACTCTAGAGATAAGGATTCCCATGGTGATCACTGCTTATAGACAGTAGGTCCAAAGAGTGTGATGTTAGGAGTACCAGCAGCAGAGGCAAAGATCTGGCAGAAGATAGGATGCCTTGAATAGAAAACAGTCATGCTAATTGAATGCTAATAATGCCAATGAAGGTAATGATAATAATGATGAGGATTGAGTACCATTATTAAGGGCTATGTGCCTACCACTGTTCTAAGCACTTTTCATGAATGATCTCACTAGATCCTCAAAACAGCCTTATGAGTTACTACTATTATCCCCATTTTGCAGAACTAAGATTCAGAAGGTTAAGAAACATCTAAGATCACATAGCTAAGAAAGAGGCAGAGCTGGTCCTGAAAGCTGGGAAGTCTGCATAGAGAACCTGTGCTTCTAAATAGCACATTATTCTGCAAAACAATTCCACAGGGCTACAGAATTGTTATAGGAGGGCTAATATCTGCCAATAAAGCTGAAATAGTCTTAGTAAAAAAAAAAATGGTCTTGTTTCACAATCTTATTTTAAAACATGTAAAGTTTGAAATGTTTGCATTTTACTGTGTATATGTGTATATATATATATATATACATATTTTTTTTTACTGTATATTTTGTTAGTGTTTAATTTTTTCAAGAAAATTTCACGCTTTTCTCTCAAGGAAATTTTCAGAATATTTTAACCCATTTTATAGGTATAAAATCTATTACAATAAGTAAGGATAATGAGAGTTAATTTTACAATTTTATCTCTGATGCAGCTTCCAAATTATGTTGATACTTACCTGGATACTTACCTAATACAGTTACAGATTTTAAGGCACTAAAAAGAGCAGTATGTGTCCAGTGGAGGTAAGTGAACTGTGAATTCATCCTATCTGTAGTCAGAGATTTTTCTGGAAGCCTAGCCTTAGGCGGTACCAGCTAAGTGTGTGACTAGTTGTGGGTGTTAACGTAGCATCGAGGCACGTTAGGGCTGAAAGAGGCCTTGGGACCAACCATGTCACTGGGCATGGGGCTGGAAAAACTGAGGACAGCAGGACCAAGGACAGCAGTGAAATCATGGGTCACTCCAAGATCATTACATATTGGATGCCAGGGCAGAAAGTAGGACGTCAGTTTGATTCCCAATCTCTTTGAACTTTAGTCACAAAATCGGTCATTTGGAAAATATGTACTGGAAAATAAATTGGGGATTAGAATGAAGAAGGTTTCTCTTGTGTTGGGAGAGAAATCTGGTTTTGGACTGAGCTTTACTTTCCTGTAACTTGCTTTTTGGGGCTACGAGTGAAAAATATTTTCATTTCTCTCCTTTCATCTTTTCCCCCTTCATCTTGGAGTCATTATCGAATATTTTGGTGTTCCTTCTGATGTTTGAGAAAGAAACTATAATTTCCCCCTTCGACTTTCCTTTCAACTGTGGGTGATTGAAATTTGATATCGTGTATCAAGTGATTCATTTGTAGCATTTATATCTAGTCATTTGGGCAAGAAGCCCTGCCTAAAAGCAATTATGTTGGGTAATTCCCAATTATCCACACGCGGCCTAAGCAGATCTGTGCCCGTTAAAATCTCCAGATGCCATTTCAGGAAAAAGCACAAAGCCTGACAGAAATATACTGCTCTCAGCCAAAAGCCTCTTTTGGAACAAAGTTCTAGATAACAATGATGCAAAGGCTAAACCAGAGATTCTCAATCTCAGCACTATTACCATTTGGGGCTGGATAATTCTTTGCTGTGAGAGCTGTCCTTTGCATTCTAGAACGCTTGGCAGCTTCCCTGGCCTCTCTCCACTAAATGCCAGTCATACCCCCTTCGTTGTGACAACCAAAAATGTTCCCGACATTGCCAAATGTTTCCAGTGAGGCAAAATCACCCTCATTGGAGAACTCGTGGTCTAAGCACACATTATATAGCTCATCTTACTCTTCAGTTTTTTTGCATTTTGGAAAAATTCTTTCATCTCATGAAGGTGGCACGCTCTAATATGAAAACTCTCTTGAAACATATTACAGACATGTTAGGGGAAAGGTAACCTTTGTTCTAGTGCTCTAAAATACACTCAGTGCTGTTTCATAAATGCGTTTCCTCCATGCACGAATTTCTTTTAAGTACCCCAACCCGACGACCATAAACAACATGGCAAAGACTTTAAAATTTCTAAAAGTACAGGTTAAAAAAATTTAATAACAACTGTTCACGCGAATAGCAGTTTTCAAAGCACTTTAAAATTGCATCTCCCCTTTTCCTCATAAAAACTTTGTAAGCTGTGTTAGGTGCTTATTGATATTATCACCATCCTACAGATGAAGACACTAAGTCACATTCAAAGTCACATAGCTAATTCTTGCAAGTGATAGATTTGGAACTTGAGTCTCTTGCAATTGCAAAGCTCTTGTCAGGGAGGCCATAGGAAGGTATGTGACTCCGGACAGTTTGCTTTCAAATTTTGGTCTTACCAATTACTACCTACGGGAACTTGGGCCAATCATTTAATATTGTTATTTTTTAGTTTTCTTATCTGTTCACCAAGCATTATGTCTCATAAGATTATAAGGTACTTTATTAGCTATACAACATTGTGAGGAATAAATGATCAGTGCTTGGTATATAATAAGCACACAAATACTAGGTGTTATTGCAATTAGTAAGAATAATTACACCAGTATTATTATTATTGAGAGTGAAGAATATAAAGACAGATTGTCTATATTTGGCCCCACCATCCACCACTTACAGCCATGTGGTGGTGCAACCCCGATTTATCCTCTGCCATCATTTTCTTGTCCGTGGGAAGAGGATGATGGTATCTGCCTTGCTTCATGGGGCTGTTATGAAGATTGCTCTGTAGGAATGGGTCACTATGTGTCAACTGTAATAACAATGACTATAATGATAAGAATGATGATGATAATTATTTATTATCCATTAAATACACTGGTATTTTTTCTAGACTCAGCTAAATTTCAGCTTAGCCTCGATAGTGTTGTTCGATGCTACCTTTATCAGTCAGGACTTTTGTTTGCAAACTAGAGAAAGCACCACTTGTCATCTTAGACAGAAAGGAATTGACTGGAAAAATGCTGATGGAGAATCAGCAAGGTTGGAGGTCTGGGTCTGGAAGGTGAACAGACAGCCAGGGAAGCCAGAACTCTGAGGTCAGGAGCTGCATGGGTGTCACAAGCAGGAGCAGCTGGAACAGAGACACCATCACCATCGTCGTGGGGAAAAGCTCCCATTGGGTCCTCACGTCCTGTGCTACTCCCCAGACAGACTCATGGGGAGACTTGGATGGTCGTGGGCAGCAAAAGGACTGTGGATGTCTCTTACATTACCTAGGTATTACTCGGGGGACAGAGAGAGGAGAGAGACAGATGGACTGGTTTCTCCTCTTAAAATTAATCACTGTGGTACCGCAAGTACAATTTTAATTTTTTAATGATAAGTTGCTTCACTGAGACAGATAAGTTTTTCTATTTTATGCCTGAATGTTTTTTTGGAGTAAAGGCACAATCACTATACCAGTGGGGATGATAATGAGAAATTACTATTTAAAGGCGTATTTAAAATGGTAAAACAGAAAAAGGTAACTCACTTCAACTACTTTTTGTTGAGCACTTACTATGCCTCTGACACTGGCTGGTGCTGAGGATGGAAGATGAAGAGAACATGGGTTCTGGTTCTTCCTCTAGGAAGCTAGTTACCTAACTAAGAATACAGATATGTTAAAAACAAAACAAAATAAACAAAAAACTAGCTGTAACATAATGTGACAAGTGTTTTAATAAAGACATTGTGCAATGTGCTTCGGAATAACAGAGAAGAGACATCATTACGGCAGTGATGTGAGCCCAGATCTGAAGTAGAATTGGCCAGGAAAGAAAGGGGAGAGAACATTCTGGGAAGAGAAAAAGCAAAGGTGAAAGAAAAATCATAAGAAAGAGAAAAGGCTCAAATTCCAAGACTGTTGTAATGACTTGTCCTATCGCATCTCGTTTGTTTTATTGTCTTTTTATGTCCTTTGTGATTTTTTTTTTAAAGAGATAAAGTTGCTGTGTTACAATCAGCCGTCCATTAGGTCATGTTGAACATGAAGACCTTGTTTCTGGAATAACTCAGACCAGCCATATTTCTGAGAGCGTCCTCCCTCTGGAACAGTCTTGGAGAAAGCCATTCGGTGGATACTATTCAGGGGAGGGGAGGAATATCAGCATTTAGATGGAGAAAAAATGTCTCCACTGCCAATCTGATTCCCTTAAACATGTCCTTAAGCTCATTTGGTAAGAGTTAAGCCAGCAGGGCTGGCTCGAATTCCGCTGTGGCTGTATCTATCTGTTCAGATAAAGTGCTGCAGAGGGTGGTACAAATGTGTAATGAATTACAGGCCTTAATTACCTACTAAAATTAATTAAGGTAAAGACAGGCATCGGAACAAATGATCCATGCAGACAATTGGAATAGTTCTAGATACGTAAGATAAATCTGCCTTTCTTTTCCTGCCTAATCACGGTGAAACCATTCAGAATTTATTTCCTTTGAAAAATTACTGAAAGAATCAAATAAGTTTTTAAAAAGCAAGTGTTGTCCAATTTTAAATGAAAGGCGAAAAATGGTAGTTCCAGTTTTTGGTCCATTTAGATCAGGGGTCAGCAGATTTCTGCTGGAAAGGGCTGGATGGTAAATATTTTTGGCTTTCAGGGCTGTAAGTCTGCATTACAACTACTCAACTTTGCCGCTGCTGTGTGGAAGCTGCCAAAGAAAATATGAAGAGGAATGGGCTTGGTGTGTTTTAATAAAACCTTATTTATAGACACTGAGATTTGAATTTCATATAATATTCACTTATCATATTATTCTTCTTTTGATTTTTTCAACCATTTAAAAATGTAAAAACTATTTTTAGCTCACAGGCTGTACAAAAACAGGCAGCAGGCCAGATTTGGCCCATGAGCTACAGAGTTTGCCAACCCCTGGTTTAAAGTATGAAGAAATGATGAAATGAGATGAACTATGGTTCCATGGGGCCCAAATATGACAAAAAATAAATAATATATACACTAACCTGGCATCAGAAAGTACAGAATGACATGTGGAGCAAAACACATTTTAAAAATTATATTTCATCAAATCATGTGGCTGTTTTCCAAAGATGTGACTCAATCACATATTGATGGGCTATTTTTCAAAATTATTTACCAAAAATACCACTTGTCTTCTCTATGCAAGGATGTGACTTCAAATATCACTTGGAACCTACTAAAGTATCTTTTATATTGCACTTGAAATTTCTTCTAAAATGGTCAAAATTTAGCCAGGCATAGTTGCATGGGCCTGCTATAATCCCAGCTACTTGGGAGGCTGAGGTGGGTGGATCCCTTGAGCCCAGGAGTTTGAGACCAGCCTGGACAACATAGTGAGACTCCATCTCAATTATTAATAAAATAAATAAGTCAAAATTTTTTGATATTCACTAGCAAATGAGACACAGATGATGGCCCTAACAACACCAACATAGACCCTGCAAGCAGTGTTGAGGAAGAACTCTGGCATTCAACTATGGTTGAATCTCATTGGCAGTATTATCAGGTCAGCATTAAGTATTCCTGAAAAGAATGGCTAAGATAGACTTTTTGTATTGATTTTGACCTTGGTTCTCCTTTTCTTTTATTTTGCTTGTTTGAGTCATCTGCTGATACCCTTGGCCATTTCTATGTCCCATACTAGTCTAGTAGTTTCCTGGCACTATTATTTATGTTGAGAGCAACATGTTCTTTCTCTGGTTATAATACAAATGTTGGTTTTATTCCCCCCACTCATTCCAAGGTCTTTTCCTTATTTACAAAGTTGTCTACCAACTGTTTTTGTACTGATCCATTTTTGTTTTTATTTTCCAATTCAAAATTCTATGCAAAGCTGGGATTGCTATCCTTCTCCAATGTGAAATATTCTCCTCTGAGAATTGGTCCAAAAAAAAAAAAAAAAAGGTTAGCACAGAATGTTTCTCCCCAGGTATATAAATATTTTCAAATATTGTAGTGGGAAAGAGATTTGTAAATGTCTTTAATTTTGATGGGAAAAGAAATTTGGATTGAAGTTTGCCTGGAAGATTTTTTTACTCTTATGAAAGTCTTGTTCTATTAGGCATAGGCCCCCAAACCTTATCAGCACCCATATTTATAGTCTTATACATATATGTATGTGTGTATATATATTCTGTATATAGTTATATATAATTATAAGTTACATACATCCATTACTGTGTACATTACAAACATACAGCTAACAGAATTTTGAAAGGCCAAGATGAAAATAAAAATAGAAGTTCTGGTGTTTTCTCTCTCAGTTCTGCTCTGTGCACTCCTGGGGTACACATCCCCCACTCTAGGGAGCAGACATTCTATTGGCTGTCAAAGCTGGGATTAAAGGCCATCTGTTTTCTGCTTCACTAAGGTTTTGTTGTTTAATGACTTCACACTTTGAGTAGTACATGGAACACTGATCATATGGTTGGCCTTTTAAATGTGAGAATGCAGAACTAAGCATATAGAATATTCTTTCCAGTTTGTGGCCTGTGATGAGCTTGGTGAATCTGGCAATTTCCATGATGAAGTAGGTTTTTTGTGGGGCATAGTTGGGCTGATGCAGCTTATGTGTGAGCACCAAGCTTCAGAATTGTGTGTTACAGTGGCAAACACCACAGCACTAGGCCCATTTACTTCGGTATAGACTGAATTTTGGGAACTGAATTTAGGCAAAGTTGGCCAGTTTTTGAGGGAGTTTAAGATTTTTCTTACTGTACCCTGAAAACACCACTTAGCCACTTGCAGTGGGTGTATTACAGTTTATAGCACAGTGATAGGACCCAGCACCATGCAAAGTATCTAATAATCTTCCAGTGTGAATTGAGGACACTGTGTTATTCCTTTCTGAGATAAGTTGGTAAACTCATATAAATATTGAATAAAGGCATTCTTTATTCAAAGAATGACAAACGTTAGTGATTAAGCAGTGACAGAAATGGAGGTTAGGTAGCTTCTTGGACCCTCTGAAATCACCCTTCCCCTACCTGTTGACATAGTCATCTGTTCACAGCCTCTAAATACTTCCCTAGTTATTTGAAAGAAGACAGAGATTTGTCAAACTCTGCCAAATGTTAGGTTTCATTCCTGGAGAGTGCTGTCACAAAAGGTAACGTTGTTAAGAAAACCGAAGTAACATATGACTTTTATTTAGAAGTGCTAAGGATGTGTGGCAAGCCAACGAGGAAGGGTGAGATTGAAGGAGAATCAATGACTCTCTTGCTTTGGTGGGCAAAGGAATTTGTAATTTGGGAAAAATAGTCTGCCAAATTCATTCTCTAATTGTGATCTTGAACCTCACGTCTACAATCATTTTAATGATGAAGATGTAGAAGTAAATAGAACTAGAACATTTTGAAATGGTACCAAAATAGAGGCTATTTTAAAATCAAATAAATAATAGAATGAACAGCAATGGACATAAATAGGTGAGTAAATCACTAAGCTCATTAGAAATATACAAACAGTAAATGGTGCACAGATGGCCTGATATTTAATACTGGACTGAAGGTCTGGAATGAGCACAGAGTTGTTGTCATTTTTTAATTTGGAAATGGCATTTTACTGGCGTGCAGAAAATATAGTAATTGGCTACTTGGGACATTACCTAACTGAGGGCTTAATAGTCTACAGGTACTCTTACACTTTCAAAGTTTGATTTAAGATTATACAAAACAACTAACTTTTATATTAATGAGTTTTGTTAGCAATAGATTGAAATGTTTTAAGTAAAACTTGGTGATGATTTCTGAAACAGCTATGAAACACACTAACAAAATCAGTAGTTATCAACAATATATTCGAAGTTGTGAGTATATATTTTGAGACCAACAAAATATGAGGATATTAGAATTTGATTAAACTGCCAGGCTGGGAACCATATGTTTAATTTGAGTTTCTGCCATCAACATGGCCAGAAAACTTCCTTTGGAGTGAGTTAACAAGGGCAGGGTGAGATCCACAGAAGAAGATATTCAGCATGCTTTAATAGGGTCTGTGGTTCCAATCCCACACACCAGATTCAATATCTACTCTACAATAAATTTTTACCAAATGTATATTAATATTTATTACCCCTTTCAAGGAATTTCGAACCTTAACAAAAATTCAAGGGAGAAATGGACCCTTTGCCAGCTGCAAGGCCATTTTGAAATAGAAAGGCCTGATGCTAAGTTCAGACTGTAGGTCTGTGGCATTTATAGATTTGGCACCACACTGTTTCTTGAGTTCTAATGATAAATGGTCTATATAAAGGTTCACACATCTTCTTTAGCATCAAATATCTCTTCACAAATAATATTTTGGTGAGTTGAATGTAAATAAGCCGACACCATGAATAATAGATTTCTTTGGACTTATAAATGAAGGGGAAAAGTAGGTGGTGAAATGTGACCAGAAACTGTGACCAAAGTATTTTTTAAATGTTTGAAGAAGGAACCGCTCCATTCAAGAAACAATCTAGTGGGGGTGCCTCTTTTCTGTTGGACATTTTTCTTGGGTTGGGTCAGTTGCTCTTCACAAGGATTTGGTCTTTCCCTGTCATTATTGACGTCCTTGTGGGCAAAGCCATTCCCCCTCCCCTTCCCCTTCTCTGTGGGTCTCACTTTCTTATTTCTCAAATTTCATATATTTTCTAATGACTCTATTTTTCCTTTTTGATATTTCCTACAGATGTCTTTTTCTTCTTGAAGCGTATTCTCAAATATTATTAGACAAGTCCCAGTGAAAATGGAGGCCATCTTCGTTACCTGTGAGAAAAGCAAACTCAGAAAGTTGACTTTGGTTGTAGTGAGGAATTCAGGTCTAGAACTCACATCTTCTGACTCTCAGTCCTGTGTTTTGATTGCTCCTCTGCATGTCCTCACCTAGGTCAAGCCTCAGTGCCTAATATTGGGACATCTGCAAAAGGCCTCTGGATTCTGATATCTTCCCTTTTCAATTTGCTCTGCACAGTTTATTTAAAAAAAGAATAGCTGTACCAGATGTTTTGCTAAGGTCTGGGAACCAGTCTACCTAGGATCAGCTATGTAATTTGAAAGACTCACTGCAAAATGAAGATGTGGCACCCATTGTTCAAATATTATCAAGAATTTCAAGATGGCGAGAGTGGAGCATTAAATTAAGTGTAGGGCTCTTCTGAGCCCGGGGCCCAGTGTGAATATACAGGTCACAAGTCTATGAAGCCGACCTTGGCCCTTGGATTTTCACATACCACTCTTTCATCATGTCACTACTCTGTTTATAAATTACTAAATTGTCCCCAGTAATGTTTAAACTCAAAGAATACTCCACCTTTAGGTTGAAATCTGACTTTCCATCCTTATTTTTCATGCTTCCCCCTAAGCAAGCACTCTTCCTGCTAACTAATGGAATAATGTAGATGAAAAAATTATCCCAGAGAAGAAATCAGTTGAGCGAAGGTCTCTATTTGTGTGTTGGTGATTATATCATTGGAAAATCTTCCTCCATCTTCTCTACAAAATCTCTTACTAATTTTACCTTGCTCAGAATGCATTTGTTTTGAAAATTATGAGTCTGTGTCTGGGTCGGCATGTTACAAAATCAATGACTTCATGAGGGGAATACCAACAAGTGGATTCTCCTGGTATTCCACCAAATCCTGAACATGTCTGGCATATACCATTTCTCCATCACCTCTCTCAACCTACACCCTCCTCCAGCTCTTCTTTCCTCTTTGTCCTTTGCTTATTTGCAATCTGTACATCTTATCAAGCCTAATTCGATTTTTTTTTTCTTTAAGAAATCTTAAGGAACATCCTGACTCAAAATTATCTCTTCTGCTACAGATGCATTTTACTTATTACTAAGCACTTGACGCTGGCTTATTTCCGCTTTCCAGATAGAATTGATTTATGTGACCAGGCCTGATCTTCCCACTGAGAGCAGGACTTGTCTTTTTTTTTTTTTTTTAACCTATTTTTACTATCACACTAAGCCCGATACTATGTCTATATAGCAGAAAGGATGGTGATTGTGAAGAGGAGAGTTGATTGAGCTATAGAAAACCTTAATGTCAAAACTAATGAAAAAAAGAGCAGAAAATATTTGGATTTTAGAGACAGGTTCCTGCAGCTTGACAAAGCTATAGCTTACATGTTTGAGGGAGACAAGTCCTTCCATAAATATCTGTTGGCAAATATTCTTTTCCAAAATGTGATATTTTGATCAGGTACATTATCAAATCTAAGACTTTTTAAAATAAGCTTCCTGAAGCAAGTGACCAACATTCCAACTCCACTTGTTATGGGACAAGTGCAATGAATGAAACACACTGGAAATCTCCAGGCTGTTCCAGAACATTTCTGTTACCCATGCAGGCTGAAAGTAATCACCAGTTCCTTGGAAGGAATTTGAGTCTGATATTTTATGTGCATTAAATTCTATATTGTTTTCATAATAGTGTATGGTTCCAATCTTTCCATCTAAATTATTTGCCATATTCATAATTTTCTGTAGGTACTCGTTGTACAGATACCTGCTGGGATACAAACTATGATTAGTAAAGTCAATATTTTAGTGCCTAGAATGGGCTAAGGCAGGCAGCACATCTTGGAGAATTTTGTCTTAAAGATGTTTATTTCTATGTGAACACCCTATGTAGAGTTTTCTTAGAAGAGAAGGGAGTCAGGAACAGGTGAGAAAGAAAGAACTGACCCTGTTGGCTGAGTAATCCTCATTAGGAAAAATTTTTGTTATACCAATGAATATGGTAAGCTTATATTTGATTTAAGAAGATGTGATGTCAGAGAGGTCAAGCATGATGATGGGGGTAGTGATAATGCGTGTTCCCACAGCAGAAAATTCAAAAGGCCTTTCCTGTGTGAAGTCAGGTGGGTCGTATCAACATGGAATTGGTTGGGACTTTAGAAATTTCAGTAAGAAATGATTCACTTACTCAAACATTGCCTTTTTTCCCCCAAGATACCTTTTTGTTGGCAGCTCTTTTCCCCAAGATACCTGCCACAGTGGCATTACCTTAGAGAGTTATCAAGGTGCTTAGGCTTACAGACTTGGAAACCTGATACTGTCAGGCAATTGAGAATCATCTATCTCCAAGGTTCAAATTCAGATTAGTTAATTGAGGCTAATATATGGACATAGAATGCAGATTTACCCATTTTCAGTGAAAGTTTTAACTTTCCCAGGAATGAGACTACTCAAGTCCTCAGCACAAGTACTTCCCTCCCTGTAGATCATCCTGTAAGGGAAGCCAAATTCTAATCAGAAGACTTGCCAGCATGCTATGAGATCATAGTGGTAGTTTGATGAACTGCAGTATTTCTTGGCAACAGGCTGAGTTTAGTTGTCTTTTTCATCACCACAGAAAGAAAGACTTTGACCATAGACCACAGTATTCTGTATCTACTGGCTATGCCTGTTGCTTATTCAAAATGCTTTGATGCACAGCTCACACATGCCTTTCTGACTCTCCTTTCACGTCTTCCATAACTCACCAGGGGCACTTTGGATCAAGTTTAGATATGTTAGCAAACTCCATCCAATCCTAGTCAGATCCTGCAGGCTTAGGTCCTTAACGTGACCTTGCAAAATGTGATGACTTTTTAGAATTAATCTTATTTTCTTCTTTCTGAGCTTCATCGATGATTACTTAATTTTAGCCTGTTGAAAATAAGGAGAAAATCCTAGTCATTGTTTGGGGCTGTCGTGGTAATGTTGAAGAGGTTGGTTGGGAATGACAAGATCTTCAGAAATGACACTGGGAATTGGGAGAGGTTTCCAGTTGCAGCAGAAACCAGCTTGAGTTTGGAGTAGAAACTTAGGGAGAAGATCACTTGTGTTGATTCAGCTGGGATTGCTGTGGGGTGCTGACCAGCTGATACAAAGAGCTTATCTTAATACACATTAGTGCCTAAACCCATGACAGTGGACAAATGCAAATGCAAATGAATGACAGGTCTTCTCTGGTCAGGACAAGATGGTATAATTGAGACCTAGTGTAGACTAAACCCAAGGATGCCTAAGGTTTGGAGAAAGGTAGGATGTAAGAAGCTTGTTTAGTAATTCTGGAAAACGTAGTCCTATCCTGGTTGATGGAGTGAGCAGAGAAAGTGAAATTTTTACCTTGCTTCTTGTTGTCTAGTCTACCCTTATTTTTGATAGAAAGGAAGAATGTTGGAGCATGAACATATTTTTCTTTTAAAGATTTAACTAATGTCTTAATTAGTAGCCATGCTCATATTTTTCTTTTTCTTTTCTTTTTTATTGTCTTATTCTGACTGAGCATTAGGGCAAAACCTAATTTAGTTTGCAAAGTGGCATGCTCTCCCCCACCCCCCCGCAAAAAACCTACAATAACAACAAAGACCTTTTGGAGGGGTTGTGCCATCGATTATGGATAGAGTTTATTAACAATCTGAACTTTGTCCTACACTCATATTTAACCATTGCCTTATAAATTAAAACCAAGATATTATTAAATTCTTAGAAAAAAAGGAATAAACCAGTTGCTTTGTTGACGTTTTCCCCTTTCTTTCCGAAGATTAGAAAAGCAACCATTTTTATGGTAATATAAATTGCACCTGTGCATGAGCATGTTTGATGGTGCTGTGTTGCATGGTATGTGACTATAGGAACTAATTTTGCAAATATACAAGAATGAGATATTTGAAAATTGCTCTGTTCTGGATATTAAGCACAAAGTGGATTAAGTTATTGAATTCCATTTAAGTAACATTAAACTGATTTTAAGTCCTTCATTTTCACAAGTCCACCCTTCTCCTCCTATCGTGCTATTTATAGTATCTACTGATTCTTAAGATGGTACTTTAGGAAAGTCAGAGATGGTGGTGGAATTACCTTAATAATGAAAACACAATGTTATTTAGGACTACATTAGAGTCTTGCTAAAATACAGGTTAGGCCCAAGCTGTGGATCTAGCTTAAAGATATTCATTTTGTAACAGATTCTGTCAGTTAAATAAATGAATGGCCTTTGATGTGCTCCAAAAATGCATTTCCTTATGTTATACTCTGTAATGTTATTGAGTTGTTTGTTGTTTTTTATTTTGGTGAACCTTCCTTAAATATGAAAAGTATAAGTACTGTCAGTTCTATTATGACATATATGTTCCTATAAATCAGCCTCTTATGCAAAATTGTATAACATAAAATACAGAGCTTGTGGAAAAAGTGGGCTTATGGGTATAATGCCCCCAAATTAAGTCAATGTCACATAAAGAATAAGATAGGAACCTAATAAAACAGGTAGCAGAGTCTTAAGTACATGTTAAATGGTTAAGAAATAAATACTGTAATAAATATGGCACTTTATCTTTAAAAAACCTGAGGTTTGCTTGTAGAATAGTTGCAGCTTGTGAGCTATTTTGAAATAGTGGGAGGAAAGATATTTTGAAGGTATCAGAAAGTTGTAACACCAGATGAGTATGGCTCATAACACACGGGCAGACTGAAGTAATTGGTAGGTACTCCGTGTCTGTTTTGTATATTCTTGTGAAGCTCAGTTTAGCTGAGCGCCAATTTCTGCATTCACCCAGTGTCCCCTGTGGATGAAATAACTGTAAGTGAGTGTAAAATATGAAGTTTATGTTGTGCTAAAATTTTTCCCTAATATATCAATGGTGTTGGAAGAGATTTGCATGTTAAAATAAGCATTCAAAACAAGAATTGACTATATCTTGCTCTAAGTCCTTGTTTCCATCATAACCATCATCACCATCGTCCCTGAACATTTTCATGACTTGATTTTATAACTTCTCTGGCATAAATTTCATCTTTCAGAATGTTTTATAAAAACAGATCTTAATAACAAACCTGGGAAATAATTATCTTCAGAATAATATTAAAATGTATTCTCACAATTAGAGAATGAATTAATAAGATGATCTTTCGGCACCTATGAATTTAGGTTTTGTTTTCAGCTTGCAGATTCTCCTTCTGAAAGAGGGGCTTCACCTGTTATTTCTCCCAGCCCTAGATACACAAAACATGCTTTAATACATGTGTGTTAGCTTGTCTTGACTCGGAGGGAATGAGGAGTACTAGCCAAGTAAGGTTGACTCAGAAAAAAACTTAGTTACCCTTTTTGAAGTCCTTCTCAAAATCAATTATGATTTATTTCAACTACCTCCCGTGAAGTGTACATATGTTCCCATCAGAATCACAGAGAAGCATCCATGTATAAGGGTGGTAGAATTCAAGGAGAAAATACATTTTGTGTATTTTAAAAAAAAAGATGCATGAGCTTGACTCTTTATCTGAGTTTTTCCAGCAGGTTTCTTTTTTTTTTTTTTTGCATTAGTAAAACCATCCCAAGCTCTGAGGTAAGCAGCACTAAGATGCTCATTTGTGGTCCTCAAGTGCTCCTTGACCCTTTTGAGAAACCAGAGGATACTCAGCTCCTAAAATATCATTTGAGAGCATCCACTCTCAAACCACAATTTATTGAAATGTCTGTGAAACTATTAATAATTGATTTAATTCTAACTATGAATCTCTCATAACCTTACTACGGAAGGGAGCCTGGATCTCAGTGTCTATTTCCTCTTCTCCTTCCTCTAATTTATTAAGAAAAAAATAGTGAAGTAATGAATACAGAGAAATTTCTTTAAGAATGGTGACAAATCTGCATTGCTTTTCCCTAGAAATTATAGGTGGGTGTATAATGATTTGCAGGCTTCTTGCTGATTTTCTGCTAAGTTAGACTGGGGAGCAGTGAGTTAGTAGGAACTTGAGGTTGGTGGAGACCATGAAGGGTAAACTTGAGCAGTATATTTGTTGATTTAAATTGCATGAATATAACTTTCCCTGTGACCATAATTGGCCGTATACATTATTTGGAATGCAGAAATTCAAGAATATAACTAAGTCAGTTCAACACCAATCTCCAAAGTTCCCATTGGCTTAAATTTAAACTGAAACTCATTAGTGAAAAAGAAAACCAGATCACAGGTATTGCACAAAGTCTGTTTTTCTATTGAAAACATAAACTGAAAAATTGATTTTGTGCACCATTTAGTTGCTGTTAAATTTCTCTTTAATGATTTATTGATTCATAAAAACATTAGAAAAAAAAAAACATCGCACAATGCTGGCATCTCACATTCTCTAGATAAGCCCTTCAGTTAAAAAACACACCTATTATACAATCATGTAAGATAAAAAATACAATGTTATGGAAAGATGAATAATAAGCTATTTTTTATCTATATGTAAAGTTAACAAAATTAACAGCATTCAACTTCTAATCAAACATTTGATGTCATGAAATTTTGTGCTCTTTTTCTCAAAAGGG
>RJWJ010031230.1:0-12622 GCA_004363605.1 Indri indri
ATAAGTGATATCTCATTGTGGTTTTGATTTGCATTTCCCTGATGATTAGAGATGTTGAGCATTTTTTCATATGTTTTTTGGCCATTATTCTGTCTTCCTTTGAAAAGTTTCTGTTCATGTCCTTTGCCCACTTTTTGATAGGATTGTTTGATTTTTTCTTGCTAATTTTCCTGAGTTCTAAGTAGATTCTGGTTATCAGACAAAAAGGGAACTCTTATACAATGTAAATTCATACAACCTTTATGGAAAACAGTATGGAGATTCCTCAAAGAAATGCAATAAATAAAGTAATAAAGTAGAAATAAAAGTAGACCTACCATTCAATCCAGCAATCTCACTACTGGTATCTACCCAAAAGAAAAAGTCTTTATATGAAAAAGACACCTGTACTCATATATTTATCACAGTAGAATTCACAATTGCAAAGATACGCAATCAACCTAAATGCCCATCAACTGATGAGTGGATAAGGAAAATCTGGGGTGTGTGTGTGTGTGTACGTGTGTATAATATTTACACATGCATGTACGCACACACTATTGAATACTATTCAGCCATACATAAAAAAGAATTAAATGATGTCTTTTGCAGCAACTTAGATGGAACTGGAGGCCATTATCTTAAGTGAAGTATCTCAGGAACAGAAAAACAAATACTGGGTGTTCTCACTTATAAGTGGGTATCCATGGTCACACAGAGTAGTATATTGGACATTGGAGATTCAGAAGAGAGGAGCTTGGGAGGGGTATGAGGGATCAAAAATTACCTATCACGTACAAAGTACACTATTCTGGTGATGGGTACACTACAAGCCCTGACTCCACCACTATACAATTCATCCATGTAACAAACAAACAAACAAACAAAACTTGTATCCCCCAAACCTATTAAAATAATAAAAAGAGAACATTAGAGAACTAAACTACTGAATAACTGTACATATTTGGGATGATTATTTTGACATACACACACACACACACACACACACACACAGAAATGGTACCCTGAATAGAGAACCTCTACAAATCAATAATAGATTTGAGACCAGTCTGAATGTAATGAGACCCTGTCTCTACAAAAGATAGATATATAGATAAATAGATACATATCTCTATTTTATAAATATTGGCATCTTGTACAGGAAATGAAAGACAAAGTATTTCATTGTTACAGTAGTGGACATTCTCTTTTACTAAGTGTAAATAGAATGCTAAAGAGTAATAATTGAATACCATTACTGTTAGTTATAATTGAAGGGTAATAGCAAAGAAATGCCTCATACTTAAGTAGTCATTTTTACTTCTTTGAAACATTTCCCAAATATTACTGGTTTTACCCTTAATTATGCAATTAGGTATTTATTCCAGTCTTTGTAGTGTGGCCTTGTTTGTACTTGTCCTTCTTCAGAGGGACTTCCAGGAGTTGAAAGGAGACTGTTGAGTTCCCTAAGCCTGCGGTCACTGCAGCTGTTTCAGCACTAGAGGATGCCTTAAGCCTAGGTAGGCTGTGACTCTTGCAGAAGATCAGGGAGAGTTCCCTGGGTTCCCATGTAAAATCCCTTGCTCACTTTCCTCTTTTCCCCAAGCAGGAATTTCTCTCCAGGAAGTGCTGCGAGGAGTTGAGGCTGAGGTGATATAGCCACTCCCCTGGCTCACACCCAAAACTCATGGCCTCCCAGACCAGCACATCACCAGGGTTTGCCCAAGGCCCATAGCCACTACTTCCTGACTGCTACTGATATTTATTCAGGGCCCAAGGCCACTTTAGTCAGCCAAAGGTGATGCCTTTTGGGACTCAGGTCATCCTGCTAGGTTTTCTTACTCCCTTTGGCCCAGGGTGGGTGTAGAAGAGCTTCCTCTGGTAGCAACAGCCTGGCCTAGAATCAGGGACCATGGAGTTCTGCCCAGTGCTGTGTTTTACTGTGGTATAGCTGGTACTAGGCTCCCAGGAAAAATCCCCTGCACACGTCCCTCTCCTTCCAAGAGGAAGGAATCTTTCTGTACCGCACTGCCTGGAGTTGGTGGAGCGATGACACAGACACTCCCATGGATGCTGCAGGTGATGTTGCACTGGGCTGCACCTGAAGCCCACAACCTCCCAGACCAGTGCAGTGCTAGAGGTCACCCCAGTTCTATGGTCGCTGCGGACTGCCTGCCACTGAATTTTATTTAGGGCCCAAGGACACGTTAGTCAGCCAGTGGTGAAGTGGGCTGGGACTTAGGTTCCTCCTGCGGTGGTGGTGGATTCCCTTCCGGCCTGGGACAAGTCTAAATGCTTCCTTTGTGGGCACCAGCCTGGAAGCAGGGGCTGCAAGGTTCTGCACAATGCTGTGTTTTACCGTGGCGAGGCTGGTACCAAGTTCTAGTGCAAAATCCCACACATACTTTCCTGTCCCTCTCCCAAGCGAACAGATTCTCTCTCTTCACTGTGCTGCCTGAGGTTGGAGGAGGGGTGGTGTAAGCAATGTGAAACGGTTCTTTCTGTCCTCTTCAACATGTCTTTTCTTGTTATTATGCTAAAACCTGGTACTGTGATATCTCTTGTGAAGGTGTTTTCTCACATGGATAGATGTTCAATTTGATGTTTGTTGGCGGGGTGGTTGTGGGGCAGGAGGGGGAGGGATGATCACTGAAGGGTTCTATTCCACTATCTTGTTTCACCTTCTCCAGAAAAAAAAAAAACCAAATAGTTTCTTCTGGAGCTAGAAGGAAACTGTGTATTTTTTTTTTTTCCGAAATCTGACCTTAAACACTTCTATATTTTAGAGAAACTACAGAAATTATTTTAGGGGAAAATTTTCTCTTTCATTTATGAAAAACAGATTAATAGACCTGAGGCCCCAGGCTAGTCTTGGGATAAATTGGCAGTAAATTACTCTACATAATAAAGTAAAAGACAGCAAGGTTTTCCAAGTGGTAGTGGTAGGGGTGAGAGTGATCTTGGGAAAGACCACTTGTGTTGTAGAGCACAGCTGAAACGTTTTAAAACAACAATGACCAATAGTCAAGTTTCAGCAGGAATCATTTTCGGCAAACCTTCAATGGAAATTGGTTACACAGAAAAATATTTCATTTGTCATTTTCTGAGGAGTAAAACAGATGCAACTGTGGTCACATTTTGGAAATAAAGGAACCCAAAAAGGGCTGGAGAATCTGAAAGAGGGTCATTGAAGTAACAGGGAATTGAATTAGGAATAGGAGTTTCGAGTAACGAGTAATAGACAAACCCCAGATAATCCTTTGCAAGACTTCCTGCATCTAAATGAGATTGTGCTCAAGTTTTCTTTGTTGGGAGGAGTGGGGGGAGATAATAATAATAATAAATAATAGCAACAACAAAAACTGCAACTAGTATGACGATTCCTCAAAAAGTAAAAATAGAATCACCACATAATTCAGCAATTCCACTTCTCAGTATATACCCAAAAGTATTGAAAGCAAAGATGCAAGCAGATATTGGTACATCTGTGTTCATAGCAGCATTATTCACAATAGCCAAAATGTGGAAGCAACCCAAATGTATGTTAATGGATAAATGGCTAAACAAAATGTGAAAATATTCCATGGAATATTATTCAACGTTAAAAATGAGGGAAATTCTGGCATATGCTACAACATGGATGACTCTTAAGGACGTTATGCTAAGTAAAAAAAAACATTCACAAAAGAACAAATACTGTATGATTTCACTTATATGAGGTACTTAAAGTAATTAAATTCATTGAGATGAAATAGAAAGTAGAATGGTGTATGCCACAAGCTGGGGGGAGAAATTGGGAGTTAATATTAAATATAATATTTAATGGGTACAGAGTTTCTGTTTGAGAAGATGAGAAAGTTTTCGAGATGGATAGTGGTGATGGTTGCTCACCAATGTGAATGTACTTAATGCCATTGAACTCTATACTTAAAAATGGTTAAAATGGTAATTTTTATGTTATATATATTTTACTGCAATTAAAGAAAAGAACAATTAACATTTATTGAATACTTGAAATGTGGCAAGATATCCTTGTAAGTTCTTCTCAAATAAATTTCATTGAATTCTCACAGCAACCTTGTGAAGAATTATGATTATTCCTCTTTCCTAGATGGATAAACTGTGCACACAGAGGTGGCAGGGTACAATTTCCCACAGGACTCTCACGTTTATCTGTGTCTTGCAAGCAGAGACACTGGTTGCCCTTTTTCCAGACTATCTTCTCAAGGATATTTGTATACCAAACAGACTTGGAAAATAAAGATAGTGTCTTCTTTATATGCAACAGGGAGATTTGTTTATTGTTTAGTATAATAAAGATAATGTCTCCTTTCAGGGCAAAGTTCAGCCATGCTTACTGCCCATTATAAAACATTTAGGTTCCATACACTCAAGAGTCCCCTCCTATAACACAACCCACTGCATGTATAGACATCTCCTGCCCTCTTTCCATCACCCTGTAGAAACTGGGGCTCAGAGAACTGGCACAAATGCTAATGTTTTGGCTACTGCTAATCCTTTGTCTCTGACTCAAGAGTCTCATGTCTTCTGCCAGTATCCATGAAACTGTTGGCAGTTAACTTGTTAGCTTGCAAGTAGGGTAAAATCTCAGACTCTTCACAGTTCTTACTGTGAAGTTTAGCAACTTTCCCAAGATCACTCAGCTAAAAAGTAGTGGAGCCAGGAATTGGACCAGCACAGGTAGTTCTCCTCCCTAGCACATGCTTTCTCCCATCCATCATGCTATATTAAAAGAAATGGTGGCTCCAAGTGGCCAGAAAACAGGTGGATAACACTCAGATATGTTGTATAAAAGTTCATAAAACATATATCTGTTCTTTAATAAGTCAGTGTATCCAAAATCATTAGCATAATTCATGTGTCCTACGGAAGTGCTCTCTACCCCATCCTGACCCTTACAAACCTCCAATTCTCCACTTTCATAATTCTGCAAAGATATAAATTCAAATATTGTGTCTTGCATGGAGCCCTTCCCATTCCCTCAATAAGAAAGAATGTGACATTTTTCAGAATTCTAGAGTATTTTGCATTTTTCTCTAGAGTCAACACTGCAGAGCAATTAAGAACATGGACTCTGGAGCTAAACTACCTTAATTCTAATCTTGGCCCTTTCACTTCTTTACTATGTGATCGTGGGCAATTCACTTAAGCTTAATGAGTCTATTTCCTTTCCTATAATATGGAGATAACAATTTTGACACCAGGGCATAGGTACAGGCATAATAAAGCAAATGTATCCGTGTGTGGCTAGGTATACCCCCATAGTTTAAGAACAAAAGCACACATTTTCCGTGAGGATACTTTCAGCTTTTTTTTTTTTTTTTTTTTTTTTTTGGCTTTTATGTTGGGTTTGCAGCCCAACATAAAATGCCCTGTGTTATGAGATTAAATGAGTTCATTCATTTAAAGCACTCTGAATACTGCCTGGCACATGATTAAGTTTTCAATAAACGTCAGCTGTCGTTAACCATTTCTTATGACCCTTTAAAATTCTACCTAGCTTCATGGCTATGTGTGTATGTTACCTGCACATCTCAGGCTTCAGCAACCGGTGAGTGTAGATGTAATCCCATCTATTATGTTAAATTTCTGTGACTGTGATCCTCTTACTGATTGTTTTAAAAATACAAAAAGAAAATCACAGTCCCTTCTCAATTTTCCTCAAAACTGTTTTCATGTTTCCATAATCAAATCCTGAAAATAAATCATCCCCTCAATCAGCAAGAGCCCCAACAGTACCTCAGTGGTGTCACCTGGGGTTGGAACTCAGCACCCACCAACACCACTGGCCCATCACCTGGGACCTGGTGGAGCTGGGAAGTTACCACACCCAATGTTGGTAGAATGGGGACAACTCAGCCACAGAGATCCCTGCTGTCACCCTTATCAAGTGAAAAGGACAACACACTTTCTGTGTGATACTCAGGCAGAGAAGAGATTCTCAGTGAGGTTGCCTGCACACTCCTTCTCTGTGCATATACACAAAACTGGAACAAGATGAGTTCTGTTCCTCCCACTGCGTGGTCCTCAGGACTGCCATTCTCTGATTTTGTTGCTAAGTCTGGTTCCCTGTCACAGACTCCTTTTTCTTCTATGGTAATTTTTTTCCAGTGATTCATTTTGTCTCTCTTTGCACAGTGCCAGGCCTATGCCTGAACACAAATGGTAGATGGGGTTCAAGGTTTTTTCCAAAGAGGCTACCAGCTTCTCTATAGATCAGTGGGTATAAAATGGATACATATAAACACTTTTGGAATGGCTGAAATTGAAAAGACTAACCAAAAAGGCTGACCATAGCAAATGTTGGGAAGGATGTAGAACTACTAGAATTTTCATACACTGCTGGTGAGAATAAAAAATGGTACAGCTATTCTGGAAGACAGTTTGGCAGTTTCTTAAAAAGTTAAATATACACTTACTGTATGACCCAGCCATGCCGCTCCCTAGTATCTATTCAAGATAAATGAAAGCCTACATCCGTATAAATAAAGACTTGTATATGAGTGTTCATAGCTTGATTTATAATAGCCAAAACTTTGAAATAACCCAAATTTCCAACAACAGATGAATGGATAAACAAATTGTGGTAGATATCCATTCAGTGGATTACTTATCAATAAAAAGGAGCAAACATTGATACATAAAACATTGCAGATGGACCTCAAAATAAATATGGTGTGTGAAAAAAAGCCAAACAAAAATAGTACATACAGTATTATTCCATTTACGTAAAATCATAGAAAATACAACCCAACCTATGGTGACAGAAAGCAGGCCAGTATTTCCTTGAGCTTGGGGACTGGGGTCCAGGAAAAGTGAGCAGAAGAGCACTAGCAAATTTTATAGAGTGGTGGAATATGTTTGTCATCTCGACTATCATGATGATTTCAGGGCTGTCCACACATGTCAAAACTTATCAAATTGCTCCCCTTAAATGTATGTGGCTTACTGTATATCAGTCAAACATCAATAAAGCTGTTTTACACAATGGATGCATAGGGAAAATGTGCCACCTAGCCCTTTTTCTCCAAAAGTGTCTGAGTACTGTCCCCTCCTACTAAATCACCCTGTTTAATATCCATTACTTAGTTCTTTGTAGGAGACTAGGAACTAGCTTGTTGAGGGCAGACATAGCTTTATTTAGTTTCTTGTTCCCCATGAATGTTAGCATAATATCTTTCAGGCATCATAGGCACTAAATATGTACATATGAAATGTGTGAAGAATGAATTAACTAATTAATTGAATAATTATCAATGATAACAGTCTTCACACACTGTTATTTATGTATAGCTCTACAATTGCTAACTTCCTTCTCCCCAGGACAAATTCCTTCTTTTGACAAGCCAATACTTCTCACTCCAGATTATCAACCAACAAATCTTCGTTTGAAGAGGATCTATGAGTATAAAGGATGCAATTCATAGAAGGATCCAAGGAGCATTATTTGTTTCTCTTCAAACAGAGCATTGAGGTAGCCTATTATGTGTCTTTTCAGCATCATTAAAATTTGGAATTCAGTTGATAAAGTGCCTGCCAACATTCAGAAATCTGAATGTAAATGGAAAAGGATATGTAAATAGGAGAAAAGCTCTGGACCAGGAAATGGGAGCCTGGTATTCTAATCCAGGATCTGTCACTTACTGACTGTTTGAACACTTCATCACTCTTGGGCTTAGTTTTCCAGTACTTAAAATAAGAGAATGAAGCAAATTTCTCATGAGGCTTTTCTATGTCAACATTCTGTGATCTTGTGATTCCGGGAAAGATCTATTTAGACTGCACTAGGGTTGAAATGTACTCTTTTAGGGAGGAGAAGAAATGAGGTAGGCAGTTGAGGAATTAAATGGAGGAGGAGGTTCATTTTGCAGAGAGTATTTCCACTTTTAGAAAACTCTAGGACATAGGTGGGGGCATTCAGGGCCCAGTTCCTTATCTCTAAGCTGTGTTCTTGGAGTATACCTCTCTAATCACATTATACCTCTTCTAGGGAATGTAGAACTTTAGCTATGGATAAATTATGTGATGAAAAGAGCATGGCAGTTTTGTTCTGAAGGAAGCATGAGCCACTCATTCTGAAAACTTCCTGTGCATGTTTCAAATCCAGAGACATCAGGCAAAGATTTGGCACAATCTATGTTCAATCACTGTCAGAGACCAGAATTGCATTTTCTGCCCCTGTTTCTACTTGGCAAGAGTCCTTTTTGTGCTTGTGCCTAATGGGATGCCATCTCCAGAAGAGTGATCGATTGCCAGGTGCAGGCGTGATGAAGCCAGTGCAACTGTGGCTCCCCCCATGCATATAGTGTAAGAAGCAAAGCACGTGTTTTCTATGACTAGGATGCTGTCACTTTCTTTGGCCTTGACATAAACACCGTGAAGTTAAAAAACAATAAATAACCTATGTATATACCGAGTAAACTGCATTCCTTTATGGAAGAAGAAAGTGAGGAAAGTAAATAGTGTCAGAACTCAGGGTCAAAACTTAATTGTAAAAAATGAAAACATAATGGTCATTTTAAAAGGCTGCTTTACTAGTGGTGTCATTACCGCTCTGTGCTTATTTAGCCAAACAAATGTGTATTTGTGTCATTGAGTTATGTCTCAATCTTTTGCTCCAATGTTAAAGCCTGTATCTATCTAGAAAAAGAAAAATTCATTTCTGAAAGTCCTGAAAAATATCCTGAGTGTTTTCTGAAGACTCTTAAAGAAGAGAAAAATAAGAAATGAATGCAATTCAATACAGTATTGAGGACAACTTTCTAAAGTCTTCTGTATCCATCTGTTCCCCGAAGTTCCACTCATTTTCCTCTTAAAGAGAGACAACCCAAAGTGCCATCTAGTTTCTGTAGCATCCCCAAGTCCCAGATCTCATGGTAATGTGTGGTCCTTTCTATCCAGTCTGGATATGGAAATTTGTGGTTTGATGATCTATTAATAGAAAAGGCAAGTTTCAATCACCCTACCTTCTATCCCACCATTCAGGGACAAGCCAGGACATACTATTCAAATAAAGGCTCCCCTTCAGGGTAAGAAAGTATGGGAAATTCAGAAGTCATTGGTCCATGGCAAGGGGGGAATACTGATGGATGGGTCTTGTGAAGAACTCTTGTTCTATTGTGGAAGAAATTCTTAATAAACCTTGAATCTGATTCCTGGAAGGAATTTCATAGTCTATGGTTTTCTATGGCCCTTAGCTTTCCCATCTGGGAAGTTGGAAGCTCAAAGGTTTTCACAGTCAAGACTTTTTAAGTTCATGCTTGCAGTTTCTTTTAGCAGTGCATTTCCCTCAAAAACATAGTAGGCTTCTGATCTGTTTGCTGCCAGTCAACTCGATGTGCCAATTACCATATCCAAAGTTCTTTCCTAGACACAGTGCTCAAGTCTGCTGTATTTCTTTCCTTTCTTACCGCTATGCTGAACTCTAAACTTAGCAGCATACTGAAGCATATTTAAAACAATAGGATCGGGGAGGAAGAGAATGTCCTTAATTTGATCTATGCTACAGAACTGAGTTTCTTCATTAAATTAGCAAGTTCTTATAGACTTTTTTTGCTCAAAGCCTGTATATTTCTTGCTCTTTGGAGTCCAGAAACAGCTGGCTTTTCAGACCAAAATTTCTACATTCCTATCACATTTATTTCTGCTTTCAAACCAGCCAATCTTTGCAGGTACTTGTTTGTTCTTTATAATACCTTGCTAAATAATACACTAACACACACGATGCACACAGAAACATACTGGATTTTTCTTGTCTATTTCCCTAGAACTAAGGATTTAGAATACACTTGTTCTGCCTTCCAAGTTACTGAAGGTGACAATATTATCAAAAGTTTTGCCACTGTGTAACATGAGTCGTCATCTTTCCAGCCTCTGGGGTGTCTGTTTACTCTCCAGCAAATGCTTGACCACTAAGCAAAATCCACATATTTTAAGTTTTTGTTACAGCAGAGCCCTACTTCTTGGAGTCAGTTTTACGGTTAGTCATTAGGGAAATAAAACAAGCATGCCAACAAAAAGACCATTCCATACTAATACAGGAGAGAGAGAACACTATTATTGGGAAACACTAACAGGTTTACATGCACGTAAGGCAGTCGCAAAATGACTACAAAGTCTGGACAGAATTTCACATAAATTTATACAGGAATGTAGTAGAAAGAGCAGTTAAAACTTCTCTTAGCTCCTCAAGAGACAAAGACATTGAAGCTTATGACACTGTCTATTCATCTCCTGAGAGACTCCTGAGGTAATTCCAGAGGTAACATTTTACATAAATAGATTTCCCATGACATTAGTGATATCTCTATATTGTAAAACCTGGAGACTGGGCTTAATCCCTAGAGAGATTTATTTTTATTCTAAAGGTTAGGGTAAAAACTCAGATTTATTATGGCTCCAAGGAAATACTCTAAGGGGAGAAAAGGGGAAATGGTCTCTTTGCCCTTCTTAAACAGAGAAAATCATTTTAATTTACCCTTACATTAGTTAAGGTCATGATAACAAATAGGCCTAATATAAATAGTGGCTCCCAAACAGAAGTTTGTTTCTCGTCAACATAACAGTCCAAAGTAGATGTCCTTGTTTCTGCAGGTCAGCTCTCCTCCATGCAGTCATTCAGGGACCCATGTTGACTATTTATCTGCCATCTTCAACCTGTGATTTGCAAGATTATCCTGAGGGTTGCAATCCCAGTTAACCATAAATAGCATGGAGGAGGCACTTCTCCATCTTAAAAGCTTTACCCTAGAAATAATACCCATTGCTTATGCTCACATTCCATTGATTCAGTCATATGGCTACACTTACCTGCCAAAGAGTCTGGAAAATATGGTCTAACTCTGCCCAGGAAAATTAGCTGCCAGAGAAAATTAAAGTGGTAAACTGCAAGCCATATCTACCACAAGAAATTAGACAAAGTAATATGAAAGTGAGATCATAGGGCCTGTTGATTAATTAAAAGGCAGTGCTTTTTAAAATTGTTCACTTTTGGCTGGGTGTAGTGGCTCATGCCTGTAATCCCAGAACTTTGGGAGGCTGAGGTGGGAGGATTGTTTGAGACCAGGAGTTTGAGACCAGCCTGGGAAAGATAGCAAGAACTTGTCTCTACAAAAAATTAAAATTAGCTAGGAATGGTGGCACATCTGTAGTCCTAGCTACTCAAGAGACTAAGCCAGGAAGATTGCTTGAGCCCAGGAGTTGGAGGTTGCAGTGAGCTATGACTGTGCCACTGCACTCCTGTCTGGGCAACAGAGTGAAACTCTGTCTCTGGAAAAAAAAAATTGTGTTCACTTTTCCAATTGCTAGTGTAGTTTCTAAACCCACCTGGTTCACTCCTTTACTCCTTCTAAAAAGAACTACAACCTGGCAGTGTTTCTTGTAGCACTACTGCAACAGTCTCTTTTGTGCTGGGTTCCTCTCGCTCATCTAGAAGTCAGTCTCAGTCAGGATGATCTTGATGCTGAGGGAGTCACACAAGATTGCTCGTGACCCCACCTGTTCTAAATAGTCTGTTCTGAGTTCCCTAGACCTTATATCCCCATCCAAGCATCCCACTGCCTCAGTTATCTTAGCACATGGTCAGGTGCATTATTTTTGGCCGGGTTTTTTAAGCTTAAAAATGCCAGAAGCTTATCTCTAAGCATTCATTCAATTCTAATGAAAGTGCATTGAGATCAGGGACCTTGTGTGTGCTGGCACATCACCAAAGCTTCTCAGTCACTGTTACTAAAGCATTTTTGTTTGGAGATGTGAATGGCTCCAATCTATTCCATCAGTTTCCATAGCTTCCCCCTTTCTTACTTGTATTAACCATGTGTCTTTATTTTTTGTATTTTGATGTTTCGACATCTGGGGCCTTGCTGACCCTGGAGGGACTGTAGCTCCCAGGGTTAGTCAGTTCCTAGAGATAGTAAGCAACCCCTCCAGAGCCCACACCCTAGCTACTTCCCTTATTGAGCTCTCATACTGCAGACCACTATCCACCTGCCCTAGTCACTCCAAGGCCAGTGTATCTGGAGGCCTGTGTCCTCCAGAAGCAGAACCAAAAGGGTGTGTGTATACAGATGCCCCTCAACTTACGATGGGGCTATGTCCTGATGAACCCATCATAAGTTGAATATATCATAAGTCAAAAATGCATTTAATATTAACATATCTAACCTACCAAACATCATAGCTTAGCCTAGCCTACCTTAAATGTACTTAGAACACTTACATTAGGCTACAGTTGGGCAAAATCATCTAACATAGACCTATTTTATAATTAAGTGTTGAATATCTCATGTAATTTATTGAATACTGCACTGAAAGTGAAAGACAGAAAGCTTGTATTATATGAGTACTCAAAATGCAGTTTCCACTGAATGCATGTCATTTTCACACCATCATAAAGCTGAAAAATTTTAACCGTCATAAGTTGGGGATCATCTTATACATAAAAAGATTTATTTTAAGGAATTGGCTTATGTGATTGTGGAAGCTTGGTAAATCCAAAATCTGCAGGGTAGGCCAGCAGGCAGGAGACCCAGGGAAGAGTCGCAGTTTGAGTCCAAAGTCAGTCTGCTATCAGAATCTCTTCTTGCTCAGGGAAGGTTAGCCTTCGTTTTATTAAGACCTTCAA
>RJWJ010031231.1:0-19340 GCA_004363605.1 Indri indri
AGAGAGAGAGAGAGAGAGAGAGAGAGAGAGAGAGAGAGAGAGAGAGAGAGAGAGAGAGAGAGAGAGAGAGAGAGAGAGAGAGAGAGAGAGAGAGAGAGAAAGGAAGAATGATGGGGAAGATACACTTGAGAAGATGTTGGAGAGAGGTGTGCTTTCTGTCTCTGTCCAAACCTACTCTTGTGGAGTCCCCAGGCTAATGTCAGATATGTGACTGAGAATGTCACAGGAGAAGGTAAAGGAACAGATGGACATCATCTGTCATCAGAACACCAGAGTTTGGTAGGAATATACACAAGCAAGTTGGCCATTGCAGTGAATTGAGGCCGGGTGGCTGATTGGAAAACAGACCACGGGATCGTGTATGTAGGTTGTCTACTTGCAGTATTGTGAATCAGTACACGGCTTAAGATGAGATCTAGGGTTGGGAAATGCAGGACAGGAATAATCCAAAGCAACTTGGATATTTGAGGTCACGTGTTACAGCTGGAGGCTTGTGTGGGAAGAGTAGTAGGTTGACCTGAGTCTTGTGGACAACAGAGAGGAGATCCAATATCTCCTTTTCAGCCCTCCATTTTCTGTAGGAATACAACACAAAATCACAACACAACCTCCTCAGTAGGCTTATTTTGTTCCTCCTACCCTTGTCCTAGTGTTTCATTCTCTCACCATGCCCTCCTAGAGGTCCCCTTGCTCTTGCTAACATTAATATAATCCTTTATGAGGATTTATTGCATTGGAATCTGTATTTTAACTAGATCACAGTCATTTGTATGCACATTAAAGTTGGAAATGTACTGCCTTAAGAATTTATCATCTTGGCCAAATCAGGACTGTATTTGTGAATTAATTTAACTATACAGCAACCAACCAATAGGCAGCAATTTTGAACCTGAACATTTCCAAAGTTATCATAAAATGTCGCTGTGCACCTGAGCAGAGTGAATACTGGACCATGATGGTAAAAGTGAAAGATGGCGATGTTGCTGGACACCAGTGTGGAGAGAAAGATTGTGAACTGTGGAGCTTAGTTTTAAGAAGACACTACTCCTTCCTTTTTGAAAATTCCAAGCTGAAGGTGGAGGGTTGGGGAAGAGAGAGAAAGAGAAAGAGAGAGATCAGAGAACTTACCTAGGGAAGTTTTCTTAAGGGGCTGCTTCTCAGGGCATGGCCTATTTTATCACAAAAACCTTTGGACCCACAGAAAAAGGTGGAATGGTAGGTACTCTCACTTCTGGTGTTGATGGCTTGCAATGCATCAGAGGAGACTGACTGTCTGCTACACTAAATCATACTTCCTGGAATTACTTCAGTTTTGCAGAGAGGGCTTCTTTGATGTCCTAAGAAGATTTAACATTGAACTAACAAATATCATGGTATGGTGGGCATTGTGGCTAACTCTCCAGAATCCATTCTACCCCCACCACTTAGTCTCCAAGTCAATCATGAAAATTCCACCTTTCTTTGCCAGTAATTAGTTGGGAACTGGGCAAGCCTATGCCAGTTTGGACCAAAGACATGCCAGGAGAGCGGAGGGTGTCTGGGAAGGAAGTTTCCTCAGTCTTAGGAGATACCCATGAGAAACCTCCCTCCTACATGACAGACATAAATGAGGGTGAATGGGGTGTAGATTGCTACCTGCAACCATCCTACAAGGGGAACATGCCTTAGTATGAAGCCAACCCTACAGGCTTGAGAAGAAGCTATTTCTTCTTCTTCTTCTTCTTTTTTTTTTTTTTTTTTTTTTTTTTGCAAATTTCAAAGCCTCAGAAGGATGAAACAGAAAGAACCCAAGTCCCTAATGGCACTGTTGAATCCCTGAGGCTCATGCTACTTCTGGACTTCTTGTATGTGCTATTACCCTACCTTCCTGCCAAAGTCAGTTTGATGTGAGGTTCATTGCTGCCCACAGCCATGAACATCCAAAGTGATACAAATCACTGGTAAGAATCTTTTCCTTTTGGCAAGCATGGCACAGTGGTGTAATTAGCATGCATTCACAATGGTCATTTCTGAAGTGATGCTATTTAAAATCACAGGCACTCATCCTAGGTGAAAGAATACAATTTTTACCAACTATAATGAGATTCAACAATTACAGCAGAGTAATTTTGAAAACAGACATCATGATACTCCCATCTTGTGGAAAGCTTATTTTCGTATTTTTATTGGCAATTCTTCACAGGGTGCTTGGGGCTGCTGTGGCTGTAATTGATAAGACTGATTGCGTCATGAAGGATATTAACATGCTAAATTCATGTCAACTTTCAGATTGTATTTATTGTAGATGCTATGGGAAGGCTCTCATTGTTTTGACTTGAAAAATTCCACATGACTCAGTTTTACATTTTATTATCTCTAAGGATGGAAAAGAAAGTCAGGGGCCATTACTCCTAAAAGGAAGCCAGTGGCACCATATTTTAAAAGTTAATACATACTTCATACATAAGCTTCAATACATAAGCTGCTTGTCAAATATTAATGTTCGTGATTCCCAACATGTTAGTTCTCTTCCTTTGAATGGCCCTTCTCTTCTCTGCTAATTCAAATCTTACCTACTCCCTGATTTTTAAGATTTAGCTCAAGCACAATTCCTTCTTTTAGCCTTCTCTGAGTCATGCCATAGACTGGAGAATAAGCTGGTGCCATAGTGATTAAGTTGGGTCCTTAAACTCTAGTAGATAATTTTAGCACTCAGCAACTGGGAGCAATTAGACAGTATTGCATAACCTTAATTCTGAGTTCTAGATCCACCCTGACTTCTGAGCCTTAGTATTCCCGTCTGTAAAACAGAGAAATTGATAGTATGTAATTCAAAAGGTTGTTATGAGGATGAAATGAGATAATCAACATCAGGCCTTAATCCAGCACCCAGCACATGGAGAAAGTTCAATAAAAGTTGTTATAATTATAGTTTACACAGAAGATTCCAGTGGGCTGAGATAAATAAACTTTTGGGGGTTGCAGAATTCCACTTTTTATTTATACATTGCCCCAATTTTGCTTAGAAAAGAAAATCTGTGTTTTATTTCCTTGGCTCAGCTGAGGTTCTGGGTTTCATATTTAATAATGGAAACATCTCCTTAATGAAATGATTTGATATATTCACAGTAAAAAGGGGCAATTTTACTGATGCAGGCATCTTACATATATGTGTGCAGTACATATAAAATCAAGATTTATAAGTAACAACCAACTATTAAATTTCTTTTGAGATTTTGAGTAGCAATAAGAGTCCTTTCAACAAATACCAAACCTATATTGCATAAAAAGCCTGGTGTGACCCCTCCACAACTGTGGGAAGGAGGGAGTGTAGAGTAGAGTAAGTTTTCACAAGATAAATGCTTCAGAGGTTGTATAAGCAAAGAAGTTTTATTAGAAGCAGAAACTATTGTCTTGCAAGATAAATGGGAACCCAAAGTTGACCTTCAATGTATAGTTGTCTCATGTTAATGTCCTCCCTGGTTTCTGGTTTCCGGATTATTTTGAAAAAACACAGAATGGTGGCTGGAATTCAAACTGGGAAACTTGGTTATGAATCCTGGCTCCACCACTTACTCCTTATGTGACCTTGGGCAACTCATTTAACTTCTGACCAACTTCTCATTTTTCTCGGCATCATTTTTCAAGAAAAGGGGCTAAATCTCTTCTAGTATCCAGTATTATGCATTAAGGGGCTAAACCAACCTGACTCCACGCTTCTCCCATTAAAAATTGCTTTTGCTTTTGTTTCAGAGGAGTTTTTAGGTGACCAATTCCATTGAATACCTTACTCAATTAACCGCTATTTGAAATTATATTAATATTCAGGAAAAATAGTACTACTTACCATTCTCTTCAATTATTCTCAACTATATCACTGAACTTAATGAGGGAAAATAAAGACCATCCAGGAAGTTATCCAGTATTTCTTAAAATTATTTGACCAAAGTTTTCATTTCTTGTGGAAAACTTCTGGAATGAATTTAGGGGGAAATACATGCTTGCATATTTATTAATGTTTGCCAGGTAGGTGCTCACAATAAAGGTGAAAGATGTGAGTGGAATCACTTAGCCAACTCTTGCCACTCTTCTTTGTTACAAATGGGAAAATGCCTGCAGAAGGCTTTGAGCATTCTAATATCCCGTGTATAAAGAAAACATGGGGGAAATTTTATCAATGTGGAGTGGATAAAAGAGAGCATGTGATTTTTAAAAAAGAATTTAGTGCATCAAATAATACTACAAATAAACTAAAAGGCAAACAGTAAAATAAAAAATATTCGTAACACATAAGAAATAACTAATTCCCCTACTATATGTATACTATATGCATGTTGGTCATGCAAATCTATAAGGAAAGACCAACAATCCAATAGAAAAATGGTCAAAGGTCACAAATAGTTCATGGAGAAGAAAGTACGACTGTCTTATAAACATACAAAAGCGTGGTCAGTTTTGCTTCCAGTTAAGAAAATGAAAATAAAACAACAGTCACCATTTTTTACCTATCATATCAGCAATAATTTTATAGTGCTCAATGTTGACATGGGTATGGGGAAACAAGTGCAGACTTGGGGCAATCTCTTTGAAAGACAATTTGTCAGTTTTTGTCAAAATTGCAAATATCATTTAACCCAACAATGCTTTGTACAGGGATTTGTCTTACATATATTCTTGCATTTATGTGCAAAGCCATATGTTTTAAACTATTTATTGCAGTATGGTTTATAATAGGAAGAGGCTGAGAAAAGCCTAACCATCCATCACTGGGGAATGAATAAAATACCTTATAGGACACCTGTAGGATGGCTTACTATTAAGCCAATAAAAACTAGGTCATTGGAATGATCTCTAAGAAGCATTATTAATTACAACAACATATTGATTAGATGTGACTAAGAGACATTTCAACCAAATGCAATGTGTGGACCTTGTTTGAATCCTTATAACAAACCAATTTTAAAAGTGCATTTCTGAGTTACTAGGGGAAATTTAACACTGATCGGATATTTTGATGCTACTGAAAAATTAATTTTTTTTTTTTTGAGACAGAGTCTCACTCTCTCGCCTGGGCTACAGTGCCGTGGCATCAGCCTAGCTCACAGCAACCTCAAACTCCTGGGCTCAAGGGATCCTCCTGCCTCGGCCTCCCAGGTAGCTGGGACTACAGGCATGTGCCTCCATGCCCGGCTAATTTTTTCTATTTTCAGTTGTTTGGCCAATTTCTTTCTATTTTTAGTAGAGATGGGGTCTCGCTCTTGCTCAGGCTGGTCTCGAACTCCTGAGCTCAAACGATCCGCCCACCTCGGCCTCCCAGAGTGCTAGGATTACAGGCGTGAGCCACCACACCCGGCCCTGAAAAATTAATTTTTTTAGGTTTGATAATGATGTTGAAGTTATATAAAGAACTCCCAAATTTCAAAGAAGAATAATGAAGTATTTTGGGTGAAACAACATGGTGTTTGGGTTTTGTTTCATAACAATCTATGAATTATGAAAATTAATAATATATTAACCTGCGGGAAGGAAGGGGAGTGTAGATAAGATTGGCCTCGAGCTGAAGATTACTGTAGCTGGATCATGGGTACTTGGTTAAACTGTTGGGGCTTTGCTAAACTGTTCTTTGCCTTTTGAGTGTTTGAAATTTTCCCTGGTAAAATTCAAAACTAAAAGTTAATAACTGAAGCTAAAAAAGTTACAACAAAAAGTTAAAAATTTAACAAAACAAAAACTAAAAACCAAAAAGGAAGGTGGTTACTTACAAGTACAAAAGGCTAACAATAAATCTGCAAAGCAAAATTATGAGGAAAAAAATCTGCTGATAATATTTTTCTTCTGGGGGGGAAACAGGGGCCTAAGGTGGAAGGAATATTTACTTCTCAATATTTTGGTAATGTTAGAAAACAAAGCTATAAAAACAAGGTACTACATGAACACTAAATTACTATAAATATTAGAAATAATGTATGCCACAGTTAAATCCAAATAAGCTAAGGTTCTTAGCAGGGTTATCCAGTTAGCACATTTATTAATTCAGGTCCTGCTTAGACTTTTACTGACACCCTAATTATTTTAATTAAAGTTCAGCTTGCTTGCAATCATTTAGTACTTGGCGGAAAATGATAATACAGTGAACTCACATTCTTTTATATTTATTTATATATAAATAGATTTAATTGAAATACTTTATTATATATTGAATAAATTAAATTAAATATATAATTAAATCTGCAAGCTTGATTTAATTCATGAAACATTCATTGGAATATATATATAGCAATTTTTCAAACAGAAAAATAGTGAGAAACACAGTGAAAATCCACCATCTAGATTTCCCCATATTTGCTTCATCTATTTTGTCTGACATCTTTTAAAGTAACTTACAGACCTCACAATATCTCACCCCCTAAATATCTCAGTATGTATCTCTGAAAAAATAATGGTGAGTCTTTACATGATCATGATATCTTTATAAATCTCACAAAATTAACAATAATTCCCTAATATCACCTATCGCTCAATTCAAATTTCTACAATTGCCAAACTGGAATCCAATCAAGGAGCATGTGTTGCATGTGATTGCTGTCTCCTTTAATCTAAAAACATCTTTTAATTTTTCATCCCATTGACCTACTGAAGAGACTAGGCCAGAAGTCCCCATAGGGGATCATCACCCTAAGGAGACAAGTCAAATTGTCCACTGGATGGAATGATATTTGGTTGTTCTCTTCAGGTTTCCTGATAGTTGGGATTGGTGGCTCTCCTTCCTCCCAGCAGGAGGTGCTGCACATGGCCTCAACTTTCCACAAGACTTCCAGGCTCTATAAGCAGAGGCTTCCAACTACACAATGCTTGTCTATCACTTTCCTGAACCCTCGATTCCTAGGCTTTCTCTACTTGCAAAACCGCTCATGAAAAAGAGTCCCTTTTTGGTAATATCACACATGATGCTTTCTGCTCTGCATGCATCCTACTGTGGAAGCTTCTCTCTGTCAGTTCTACCCTACACTGTGCAAAGATTATTGGTGTTTGTCCAAAGCTTTTGATGGTCAGTGGAACCCAACTGCTTCACATAATAGTTCCACTTCCTGGAATTGTTCAATTGTTACCTTATGGTGTCATTTTACTTGTTCCTCTATCACCTGTATTTCCTGTAAACTGGAAATCAGATCTTCAGGCTTAATTTAATTCACATTAAACATTTATTGGAAGGAATACTTCATAAGTCATTGTGTGTAATTCCTACGATATCACTTCAGGGGGGTCCTAAGTTATGATTGTCTCATTATTATTCAATAATGATGACTGATCACTGAGTTAAGATAGTGACAACCATGTCGCTCCCTTGGAAATTTACATTTACCACCGGCAAGCAGTTTGTAATCTCTGGGGTGATTCTTTAATACTATGTGCTTATCCAATTCTCCATCAATAGTTCACCTAGGGGTTTTAACATCTGTGGATAATCCTTGTCTCAAGAAGGACTACATAAGGGGCTACCAATTGGTGGTTTTTTAATTCAATCATTCATTCTACACTTGTCAGCTGTCCTTCTACTTTAAGAAAGAGGTTTCTCATTGGCTGTGTCAATTTGGTTACTCTGAAATATAATTTCCATTGCAAAGCAAGATAAATGTCTTTTTCCTTTAATACAAATTCCAGGGTAAGGAGTAGGTATAATAATCTGCAAGGATGGCAAAGGAGTGTGTTATTGTGGTTTCTTTCTCATAGACTCATGGATTTTAATATAGTTAATGCATTTCAATCAATGATAGTCATTGTATTTTTTGGAAGGCATTTATTGCCGCAAAGGTTTATAAACTTGCCAGCTAATTTTAGTTAGAATATTATGATAATTAGTTTGCATTCTTCAAATATACAGCCTCATTATACTTTTTGGTTCTCAAATGGCCCCAAATTTGGCCAGCGGGAATCCCTGCCAGCTAGCTTCTGTGTTCTTTTGACTTAATCCCATTAGTCTTTGAGTGCTTCCTTGCTTTCTGGCTCAACAGGCTGTTCTAAGTTCACCTTACATTTCCCATATCCTACACTTGAAAATAGTGGTTTCTCTAAAGAGTCCTGCTTCTTTGCAGTAGTTAATGGCATTCAGGGATCACAATTTCTGGCATGTCATTATTTCCTGGTGTTATCAGGAGATAGCCTTAGAATACACACACACACACACACACACACACACACAATGAGTTTATATTGATTTTTCAGTTTAAATTTAACATTACAGCATTTTTACCTATTTGTTTTTCTACTTACGGTTATTTACATTGAAAAATCTTGGACTATATTACTTATTTACTTTATCCTTTAATATACAAAAATAGTTTCAAGATAACAATGCATTATTACCACTAACCATCTGAATGCCATTTAAGATTTCCTTGCATTTCTTTTTTCCTTATAATGTATGCTTTAAAGATACAAAATACTGTGTTTTAAAGACACTTGAAATAATTATTTTCTCTGGTTATATTACCAATTTAATACATAATAAGGTTCATGTGTTTTCAATTTTAAGAACTTTTTCTTTTTTATTTGACATTCTGAAATTTTTAATTTTTTTAAATTACAGAGGAAACCATTAATTTTTATGGACATGAGTTCTTAGCCAATCATCTAATAGTTAATCTTCTCAGCAGACCTCTGCACAGAACCTCTAATCTTTGGATTTTCAGTTGGTTCTCCAGACTCTAGATATTGGCCTTTCAGTAAACTTTTATAGTACAGTAATTGTACACTTATATGTAATTATTGAATTCAGATACTTGCCTGAAATTATTTTCTCTATTTCCACCCCTTTTGATTTCTTCCCCACAAATTCTAGTTCGTTTTCTTTAAATATGCTTAGCGGTTTTTAGACTTATGGCAGAGTACCAACTGGAAGGAGAATCACAGGATTTGAAAAAAAAAAAAGAAAGGAGCTAGAGGATCCTGGATGTGTCTCAACCTATGAGACAAATCTTCTCATAGGCAGGACTTCTTTCAGCTGCTGCATACCCATGTGGCTGGACACATTATTTGCAGCAGGCATCTATCCTGATTGGTCGGTTCTCATGCCTGACTCATCATGAAATATTTTTAATATCACTCCTGTCTGGGGGCATAGGATTTCATCTCCCAAGTCAATCCCTGTCCACAGTGGGAACCCTCTCGAATAAAGATAAACAAGAACAAACCTCTAAATGAGATTAAAAACTTCACAAGGAGTCTGCTGAGAAAATCTGAACTGATTGAGTTTAGTTCATATAATTTTATCCAAGAAGATTAAATATAGTTGTTTTCCAGTGCAAGCTAATTAGCTTCTCCCTTGTGTCCACTGATGGAGCACACATTTTGTTTTCATAAAGACAACACAGCTTTCATGGTAATGTGCCTCTAGCTCTGGCAGAGAATGAGAAAAGATGCTGTTGAAAATTGATTGCCTTGTTTTCCCTCTTTAGATTATAGAATAAAATACTGAAGATTTTCTTGCAACATGCAATTTGGATGTACTTTACCTTTGAAGAGTGAAGGTGGAAAAGATCAAAGAGATAAATGAATAAAACGTTAAAATCCCTATAGAAACATATGGACACTTTTTACCAAGTCTCTGGAGAATAACGAGAAGGCACAATAAAATTAGTCAAAGTTGGAAGAGGACTTTGGAGTTAACATCTTTTCTGCATGTGAAGCTGGCACAGGATTACTGGAGGTGATCGAGATTTAAAGGACCAGACGAGGGTAGGGCTGAGGTACAGGTGGACTTTAGTAAAAATGATGAGTATTGTTTGTTTAAGCCATTATTTGGGAGTCTAGCTTGCAGGTGAATCTAACCTTACCTGATACAATGATATAAACAAACACTTTTAATGTAAGTAATTGGGTCAAAAATTAGAGAAGCAGACAAAAATTCAAACAAAATAAAACTGGGGAGTGAGGGGAGTGGGAATTTTCTCTCATCTCCCATGAAGATGTTAGTAGATATTGTTTCATTTAAGATTTTAGGTGATGAGCACACTTATAACTTTGACTCAAACTGTACAAAAGCAATTTATGTAACCAAAACATTTGTAATACTCTGAAATAAAATAAAAAGATTTTTGGAAATTAATAAGTATGTTTTGAAAAGATAAAGTGTGTGTTTACCAAAATTACAATTTAAAATAAAATATATAACTATAAATTTACTGGAAAGAAGCTAAGAGATGACAAAGACAGCAAAGATCATGTAAAAAAGAAAAAAAAGAAAGGAAAGTTCAAGGAAGCACTTAAAAAATAAACACCACAAAAGATTATTTATAATCTATTTGTTTTATCATTAAATGTTAAAGAATAAATTTATCTATTAAAAGATAAAGCTCTAAGATGAGTATTTAAAAAACAAAAAGTATGCTCTGTATAAAAGTATAATAAATACAAATATATGATGAATATAAGAGAAAACCTAGAATGAAGGAATCAGAATGACTAGAGATAAAAGACTGTGAGAAATATATTCAACAAATGCAAAGGCAAATCAAACAAGTGTTTAATTAGAGATTAAAAAGCATTAGGTAGGACAAAAAGAGGCACTTTAGAGCAATAAAGGATAAAATCCACAATGAAGATATAAATGTCAGAGCCGTTGTATCCCAGTGAACACAACGTCAAGAAATATGAAAAAAAAAGTTTCACAAGAAATGGAATAATAGTGGTAGTGTAGCATACATCTCTTTGTCTCTGATAGGTCAAGTACACACAAAGAAATTAAGGATATACAGAGTTTAGCAGCCACCTCTCCTTGCCTATTTTTCCTGTCTTTCTCAGTAACAGACCCTTTTATTGGTGGGAGCATCAGTGTGCACAGACTTTTAAAGAAACTGTATTTTTTAGCATTTCTTGAGGATGAAGGAGGCTCAATGAGAGGTAAGCAATAATTGTTGGGTCGATTTACCAAAAAGATATTAAAACTGACTCAGATGGAAAGTCAGAACCCTTTTCTCATCTCCTTTTCCTCTTCCTTCTTGACCTAATGACATGTCTTTTTTGTCTTTGACCTATCAATATGGTAATTGTAACTTATAATTGTTGATATCAAAATATTGGAAAAATCTTGAATTTCTAAAATGAATAAAACTGGTTATGATGTCTTATTTCTTCACATACTGGTAGATTTTTTGAAGATCTTTTGTTTGACATTTTTACATCAGCATTTGAAGAGATTTAGCTGTAGCTTTCTAGTGATTTTTTCATCAGCTTTTGGTATCATTATTTTATCCTTATCTGGTAAATGCAGTCTGATCTTCCCTTGAGTAACTCCTTTCTTCCATGCCATAAGATTCTAGGAAGGCTGTCTATCATGACTCTCCTCCGTTTTTTTCCACATCCATGAGGAGACTCATGGTAATCAGGCAAACTAATCTATTCTTCTGACCACAGTGATTACTTTATAGGCCGGCATATAATCCAACATAAGCCAATCATAACTTTCCTAAGATTCAACAGATTGGCACTGCTTTCCCAGCAACACAGGAGAAGAGATAATAAATTCAGAAAGTGAGGAGAAGCAGAGATGAGTAGAAGTGAGAGATGGATAGAGATCAATCCTTGCTGATAGTTCAGCCTGAGGATACAGTCATTCTTGATCTACCCACAAAATTTTAAATTATATTATCCAACAAATTCTCCTTTTTGCATAAACTAATTTGCATTTAGTTTTGTCACTTCTGGCCAAAAGAAACCTGATATATGCAGTCTTGATGTACATCATTTGGAACTGGTTAAAGATACCCTGGCAGACAGGTGCAATAGAGAATTATTTAGCCTTAGATCTGTATTTATTAGTATGGAAAGATATTCAGAACATATTGTTGAGTGAAAAAAATCAGTATTTGTAATATGATCCAATTTAAGTAAAATATCATATTTTATATATCACATATAACATATTTATCTATGTGTATATATGTATATGTATATTTATGTATATACAGCTGGTTCCTGATTTATGATGGCTTGACTTATGATTTTTGGTTTTATGATGATGCAAAAGTGATACGTATTTTGTAGAAAGTGTACTCCAAGTACCCATACAACCATTCTGTTTTTCTCTTTCAGTACAGTATTCAATAAATTAATGAGCAATTCAACACTTTACTATAACATAGGCTTTGTGTTAGATGATTTTGCCCAACTGTAGGGTAATGTAAGTGTCATGAGCATGTTTAAGGTAGGCTAGGCTAAGCTATGATATTCAACAGGTTAGGCATATTAAAATTTTGATTTATGATATTTTCAACTTACAATGGGTTTATCAGATGTAACTCCATCATAAGTTGAGAAGCATCTGTGTGTGTGCGTGTGTGTGTGTGTGTGTGTGTGTGTGTCTGCAATTTTTAATTCCCAGTGAGAAAGCATTAAAAAGAAACTGAGCTGAGAAGATTGGTGAAGCAAGCCAGAAAGGGGCTTAGCTGAGTTTTTTGTTCTTCCGTATGGTTTTATTTAAGACTGAGTAATGTAAACTTTGGGAATTGAACTTATGTGATAAATGGTAAAATCAAAGTAGTTCTGTAACTCAATTTGTTGTTTGCCTATAAAAGGAGACCTATGTCACTCTGGTGGGAGTTCAGTGCATCTTTCTGAGTAAAAATTAAAAGGTGAGATACAGGGCAAAAAGGAAAAGGTACACCAAATAAGGCAAGGTATGAGCACAGTACTCTGGTTGGCACTGATGCCTAGAAGCTTCTTTCAAACAAGTTTGGGATGGGTTGCTTAGGAGTCTAGTGGGCCCAGGGTCAATCAGTAGATGCACTAATATTCTCATGCTCCATATTTAATAACGTTTTCCATTAATAGATATCTTACCTATGTTGAGGTTGTAAGATTGGACCATATCTTTGTAGTTGAATAAGTGTTTGCACCTAGAAAGCATGTCATTCACCCTCTTGATCATCCTGCAAAGACATTAATTTGACGTACGAAATGAGGACTGGTCAAGTGGCCATTATAGTGGAGTAAGGAACCTTTGTCTTTCTGGAACCTATAATCAGGGTGATACCTGAAGAAGCCTCATGAGCTTCTAGTAGTGGGAGGTGAGCTGCCCTGTGGTTGCTGGCTGGGAGCAAAGTTGAGAACCCACCTCCTGAAGGACCCTAAAGATGGGTATTTATTTGGGTACTGCTATCAACTATTCTGTTTTTACTTTTTTTTTCTATTACTGCCAGCTTTATAGAAAAGTCTTGTGAAAAGGCATAGCCTGGTTTGTGATACGCTGACATGAGATATCGAGGAGGGTATATCCTGTAGAGCTGGGATCCAGTTCACAACGCTCCTTAGCAGTAGTGGCAGCAGGATGGCCACGTGACAGGGAAGCTGGAGTGGAATAGTATTTCCCGGCATGTGTGAGTTGTACCCTGGAATCCCTGACGTGGCTAGTGGAAGACACTTGGCAATAAAGATATATAGGCACATGATGCCAATAGTTCCATAGAAGGGTGTGATTTCTAAGGGGTGTGTGTGTGTGTGTGTGTGTGCAGATCATGAGAAAAAAAGTGAAGGGGAAATTGAGAGCAAGCAATTTGGAAGGATGTTCAAATCCTTAAGTATGATGTGACTTCAATTGATTTTTAATTCCTTTTTGTACTTTTCTGATTCTTTGACTTTTCATCTTAAATAATAAGAATATGTCATTAAAATATTTTTACATGGGAAATGAGTTTCTAGGCTACTTGATTTTTAGTGGAAGTTAGCAGGAATTGCATTTACTATATCATGTTTAACTTTGGAATAGACTCTTCACCACATTGTGGAAAGACTGGTGAGCCCTTTATGAGACAAGGGTTCAGGTTTTCTCATTACTGATCAACAGCTACGTAACCTCAGATGAGTTTCTTTGCTTCTTGAAACTATTTCCTTATCAATGAAACAGAAAGGTAATTTCCACCCCATGTAGTAGTCATTAGACATAATTGAATTTTATGCACATGCTATGAATTATTATGAGAGGTTAAGGTTTATTAGGTTATTGTTATTATTGTTACTTGTACTGGAATTATGATGATGTCAAATTTCAGGGAAATGATTTGCTTTCCCCATTGGAATTCCGGCTGCTAAAAATAATAAAAAGGCTTAATACAGGCTTTCAAAAGAAAGCAAATAAAACTTAGGGCAGAAAAAGAAGAATTGGATTTGTGAACTGGAATTTAATATGTAATGCATAAACTGCCTTATAGAGATGACTTAGAGCACTCAATAAAGGCTTGTTGTTTGGTCGATTTGATTTATAACAGCAAAATCCATGAAAATAAACACTGACCCATCTACCCAGGAAGGGCTTTATGAATCAAATAGCTTTTGGTCAACAGGCCTGATGACAATATGAGAAATTCAATATACTCCACATCTATTTTGATATGTTAGATTAGAGTATTGTGGATTTTTGTGGCAATCTGTGGCAGAAATCGAGTGTTTTAGCTGCAAGTTGAATGTACGTGTCAGTTTAGTGAACAAAGAAATATAAGTTGTATCACTACTTAGGAATATAATCAGGAGTATAAATAGCATATACGGGTAAGGCCATAATGAAATACTGTGAACCAAAACACATTTCTTCTAGTCAAATCTGCTGAAAACTATTTGCAACACTCCTTTTAAAGTACAGCAAACTTTAATCAAGTCCCATTTATTAATTTTTGTTGTTGCTGTAATTGAATTATATGCATGGAGGGAAGTAAAACTCATTTGAAATTAAGCAGGGCAGTGGGGGGAGGAGAGGATGGGTGAAAACCTACCTAACAGGTACAATGAACACTATCTGGGTGAAGGGCACACCTATAACCCTGATTCGAGCATGACAAAATTGATACATGTAACCAAAAATGTTTGTACCCCTATAATATGTTGAAATAAATAAATAAATAAATAAAATACAGCAAACTCCAGCACTCCTGCAACCCAATAAAAACACACAGAGCTCAATAAAAAGCAGGCAAAAGACTTGAACCGACACTTCATCGAGGATACTATATGAGTGATCAATAAGCACGTGAGTGATCAACGTCATTAGTCAATATGAAAATGCAAATTAAAAGCACAATGAAATAGCACTGTAGACTCATCAGAATGGCTAAAATTAAGTCTGAGCAGACTCGGCGTTGAGGAAGATGCGGAGGAACTGAGTCTCTCATATGGTACTGGTGGAAATGTGAAATGGTACAACCATTTGGGAAACAATTTAGTTTTCTTATAAAGTTAAACACACACCTACTTTTGACACAGAAATTCCACTTCTAGGTATTTACTCTGAAGGAATGAAAATGTATATTTAAACAAGTGGAGTTGAGCAAGCTCTGTCTCAAAGATGCTTTGTCCGGCCTTGATTCTAAGGGGGTTTCAGTGGGTCCCATCACCTCTCTGAACTCCACCTTCTCATTTTATAAGGACTACTTGGATTAGGTGATTTCTAAGGTTCCTTGAAGACTTAGCCTTGCTAAGATCCTCTGAAATATTCCCTTGTGATATGACTTTTTCTCAGAAGCCATAAAAGCTGTGCCCACTTGCTGTGAGCGTAAGGGCTCAGATTGCAAGTAGCCCAAAAGGTTTGGCGGTTCTTCAAGAATTGTCTCGTTTCCAGAGGAAAGCTCTTCCCCATCACCTTCCCACCAGGGCTGCAAGGGAACAAGGATACAGAAGTGTTAGTGAGCACATCTCTGATTATATGTCTGAATGCATTAATAAATCTGTTCATCAACAAATATTTATTAAACACCTGTTACATACAAGGCATTGTGTTGAGAATTGACTTTGGAGGAATACGCAGATGTTGATGAGACACACTTTCTGCCCTCACAGAGATGACTATCTGATTAGAATGTACACAAAAATATATCATGAAGATTCAGGACATTAATACATATCTCACAGATGAGGTATACAAAAAGGGCTGTGAACCAGAAGGATGTGAGAAATTTGTTACGATGTGGGAAAAGGAGTGCTTCAAGGACTTTTTCATGGAGAACATGGCACTAGAGCTGTGTCATAAGACATGAGTTGGTTTTTACCATGTAGAAATGGTGGGGAAAGGGAGAAGAAAATGCATGATGATATGACAGTCCTGGGAATAACGAAAAACCGAATACACCTGGATAGAGGATAACTGGGACATGGCAATGGAAAAAAGATTTGGTTCATATAATGAAAGCCTTGGTGTGCTCTCTATGATGTTTGGATTTTATTTTGTGGTTGTTTAGGACACCTCTTGGTACTGACAACATTCCAAAAGACACTTAGCCTAGATCAGGGGTCAGCAAACTCTAGCCTGAAGGTCAAATTTGGCCTGTGCCCTATGTTTGTATAGCCTGTAAGCTAGGAATGATTTTTTACATTTTTAAATGGTTGAAAAAATCAAAAGAAGGGGCCGGGCGTGGTGGCTCATGCCTGTAATCCTAGCACTCTGGGAGGCCGAGGTGGGCGGATCGTTCTGAGCTCAGGAGTTCAAGACCAGCCTGAGCAAGAGTGAGACCCCATCTCTACCAAAAATAGAAAGAAAATTAATTGGACAGGTAAAAATATATATATAGAAAAAAAAATCAGCCGGGCATGGTGGTGCATACCTGTGGTCCCAGCTACTCGGGAGGCTGAGGCAGTGGGATTGCTCGAGCCCAGGAGTTTGAGGTTGCTGTGAGCTGGGCTGACGCCACGGCACTCGCCCCGGGCAAGAGAGTGAGACTCTGTCTCAAAAAAAAAAAAAAAAAAAAAAATCAAAAGAAGAAGGATATTTAATAATTGAAAATTATATGGAATTCACATTTCAGTGTTCATAAACAATTTTATTGGAGCACATTTCAGTGTCCATAAATACAGCTAAACTAATTTATTTATATATTGTCTATGCTGCTTTTGTGCTCAACAGCAATGTTGAATAGCTGTGACAGAGACAATGTGGCCCACAAAGCGTGAAATATTTACTGTCTGGCTCTTTACAGAAACAGTTTGCCAGCTCCTGGCCTAGATAATCAAAATCTGAAACTTGTTTAAGAACTTTGTTTTTATTTGTCACTTAAGGCAAAAAACAAAAACAAAACCCCACCACTCTTTAGTTATCTTTTTATTTTCCACTCATTCACAAGATAACCCAGTAAACTGTATTAAAAATTCTTTACAACCAAAATCATGATACTCTATGACAGGTTTTTCCTAAGATGAACATTTCAAAAGAAAGGCCCTTGAAACAATCCATACTGCAGACAAATGCTAGTGTAACTATAGTGCATGGCATTATAATCTGTGAGAAGAAGCCATAAAACATACATGCTGCATGACAGCTAACACATATGAGCACCGAGATGAATTTATCCGAGGACAGAGTGGGCGAAGTGTGATGTGGAATAGTTTCCTCCTGGCTTTTGAGCGCACTGTCTCTTTCATAGCCAGTGCTTGCAAAACTCAGAGGCCGCCAGGCTCACGTCATAATTTGAGAAGGTTATTTTGCTCCTGGGAAATAAAGAGTTTGGAACAATAGGAGGTTGTGGGCTCATCACTTAAAACGACTCCATTATAAAACAAGGGGATAAGTTTGCCACTGGCTCCCCGCAGCATCCTCAAAAAACCTGGAAGGTTTTCCTTGTCTGCTAGATAGAAGGAGATAGTAAAAACCTAAAACACTAAAAGGCTCTTAGGGCTGAGAATTCTCTTTGATACTTTTTCTCTCCTCTAGCACGTTTTGACAAGTTGTCATCATCATCATCATCATCATCATCATATTTGTCATAATTATCATCACTGTAGCCATCGGTTTGGGAACATACTAGAAGCTTTACATTGATTACTTTTAGTCTGATCAACAGTCTTATAAGATGAGTACAGAGAGAGCTGAAGCTTCGAGAAATACTTTTAACTTGTCTGACACAATGACAGGGCTGGATTTGAACCTTGGTCTGTCAATGCCAAAGTCTATGTTGTCTTCCCACTACAGCACACTGCTTCTTAAGCCTCCATGATGGCATATGTAGAAGCTTGGTGAGTACTTTCTAAAATTAATTTAGTTTGAAAACTGTGGTAAAAACCACAAAATTTATCCTCTTAACCATTTTTAAGTGTACAGTTCAGTAGTGTTAATTATATTCACATCGTTGTGCAATAGATCTCTAGACCCTTTCTATCTTGCAAAATTGAAACTATACCCATTGAACAACAGCTCCCCATTTCCTCTTCTTTCTAGCCCCAGGCAGCAGCCATCATTCTATTTTCTGTTTCTACGTGTTTGACTACATTAGATAACTTACAAAAGTGGAATCATGCAGACTGGTTTATGTCGTTTAGCATAATGTCCTCAAGGTTCATCCATGTTGCAGCAAATGAAAGGATTTCCTTTATTGTTGTTGTTGAGAGTGAACAATATTCCATAGTATGTACACATTTTCTTTATCCATTCGTCCATCAGTGGACATTTGGGTTGCTTCCACCTCTTGGCTTTTGTGACTAAAGCTGCAATGAATATGAGTGTGCAAATACCTTTTTAAGATCCTACTTTTAATTATTTTGGATATATCCCCAGAAGTGGGATTGCTGGATTACACTGTAATTCTATTTTTAATTTTTTGAGGAAACTCCGTACAGTTTTCCATAGCAGCTGCACTTTTTTTTCATTGCCTCTTGGTGAATATTTTTGAATATATGTAAGCCTGAATGTTTTCATTACCCTAGACATATCAACAATACAATGATTCTAAAAATCCTAGTCAATAACAATCTGGATTAATTAAAAGAAAAGGCCCATCAGAACCATGGAACATCTGAATTATAGGACATGTTAAAATAAGTGCTTTCTGTTTCATGCAGATATTTAGAAACAAAATGAAACAAATAAGCTTGTCATGTCACTTAGCAAAGCCTCTTTAGGGATCTATTTAAGGAAAAGAGAAAAATGGTATAGCCTCAGAAATAAGTCTGTAAGTATGAATCAAGTCCATAATAAATGTCTGATATTAATTGTCTCCAATCTATGTAGAGTTTATTAAGAACAGGCAAACTTTGGTCCAAGTCCTAAATCATTCACCAATGATGCTAAATCAGTGGAATCTTAAATTGTCAAGCATTTAAATATCCTCTAAATAAAATTCAAGCAGTTGTGTCTAAAACTGATCCTTGACCTTCCATGGTGTGACCATTTTATGTCTCAGACTGAATTATGTTAGCAGGAGTCTTCTTTTTCATTTCGGAATCAATATTTTTCATTCATTTTTAAGTAACCATTCTTTATGCTGATCTTGCTGACACGGTCGATGAATCTTTGGCACCATTTAGACTTGTAGGTTTTTAAGAACCCTCTACAAATGATGTCAGCTGCTCTGTCTTCCACTGACATTGCATTTGCCCCTCGTTACTCATTT
>RJWJ010031232.1:0-19350 GCA_004363605.1 Indri indri
GGGGGTGTCAGTGATCCAGTGTGGAGGAGTGGAGTGGGGAGTGGGAGGTGAGGCTGTCACCAGAGGTAGGGCTGTGAGCACTACGAACCATGCACGTGAAGGCCAGCAAGCAAGGGTCAGCTGCTGGAGGTTTCTGAGGAAGAGAATTCTGAGGTCAGACTTGAGTATTAGGACATTGCTCTGGCAGCACTCTGCAGGATGGACTCAATAGAGGGAGAGACCAGGTGAGAACAGGATGGCCAAAACTAGGGCAGTGACACAGAAAATGAAAAAGAGGCTGCCTTTTTGCTAATGCAATTTCTGAACATCTTTCAAACCCCAAGTCAAAGCTTTCCTGGATACTACAGCCTACAGGGATCTCTTCCATCCCTGAATTCCTTTAATAGGCATATAGTGATCTCTCCCGCAATCTAGCACAGTCATACCTTATCTTTTGTTCTAATTATTTTACGTATCAGTGACTTTTGTCCCTAAGTAAGCTATAAACTCCTAGAGAGCTGCGCAAATCAATGTCCTGGCTGCATAACAGACTGGGAAGAACATTACCCTGGGGAACAAGAGTCCAGGTTTTTAGTCTTGGGCGCTAAGTAGCTGTGAGTGTCTTTGTAAAATGAGGAAGTTAGACTAGATAGCATTCAAGAATTCCTCTAGCAAGAGATAGTAGACAGAGAATGAAATCAGAGTTAAGCATTCACTCATTCATCCCACAAATAGTTCTTGAGTGTCCATTATGTACCATGCACTCTGCAGGGACACAGACATGGTTTGATTTGTTTTCTTCTGTTACTGACTGTGTGTCTTGGGAAAATCATTTAAATTTCATGGGCCACAGGTTATTTGTAAAATGGGAGTCGTAACTTTTACCTCGCAGTGGTTCTAAGGAGTGAGATAAAACACACAGCACAAGGGGCTCAGTCAACACCACGCCCTCCACCTTTGATAGGCCGTGACTGAGGGGAAAAAACATTCCTGCAGCATCCTCTGTATCAACTGCCGCAACAAGATGAGGTTTTGAACCCTTACAGCGCACTGTGCTTCTTCACAGCACTCACCATTCTGCTGGCTGCGGCCATATTGCCTGCATGCTTTCCCTGCGCACAGCGCGAACCCATACCAGCCCCGATCCCGCTGCCTTCCAGACGGTCAGTGTAGGTTAGCACTTAAGGATCTGGAAGCGGGAAAACTCTCGCCTTTGTTTCAACTGCTCATTGCTTAAGGCTAAGGTATGTGCCACCTCTCAGGACTGGGCACAGGGGCTCAGGTGGTAAGAAAAGGTCCCTGCCCTCAACAGAAGCTCACAAGCTGCCTGGGGAGGCTGCCTCAGAGGATCACAGTGCACGTAGGAAAAGCCATAGGAACATGGGACGATTAGTCCAGGGTGAAGTGGGCAAGGCTTTGGTCGGAATTTTGAAGTTTAGGGAGGGGCTGTTCAGGTGGGGACAGGCATCCAGGCAGAGGAGGGCGCCCAAGGCATGAAACCGGAGTGAAACTTGGATGCAGGAGGCAGTCGCACGAGGCCCCTGGGCAGGCTGAGGCCAAGTTGTAGCAAATGCCAAGGCGTTCATCCCGTGGTCAAAAGGGGGCTGCTGAAGGTTGGAATGCTGAGCTAGGGGGGTGTTAAGGTCTGTGTTTAAAGGACAGCTGGCAGCCATGGACAGGCAGGCCCACGGGCAGCGCGACCAATGGCGAGGAAGCCTGCAGGCCCTGAGCTGTCGCCACAGCTCCACGTCCGCCTTGAGGCCTTTTTCCTCTAGCTGCTTCCTTTCTGCCACTTCCTTCCTCGAGATTCCTTCGCCCCCAGGTGCCCTCTCCCCTTCTTCCCTTCAGGAGTCGCCCCTCCTCACAACCGCGGCCAGGGCCCGGGCCCGTGGCGCGCAGGCGCGGCTCTGCGGCGCAGGCGCACGGCGTTGCCGCAGCGCAGGGCGGGGGCAGAGGGGTTGGAGGGAGGCGGGTGCTGGTCCCAGGTCCCTACCAGGTGCCCGTAGACGTCGGCAGGCTGGAGGTAGAAGGTGGAGTTGAGCAGCTCTTCCAGCCTGCGCGGAACGTCGTTCTCCCGGTAGTACTCCATCGCCTGCTGCTTCAGCTTCTGCAGCTCCCTAGTGGTCCCACAGCTGCGGCCGCCGCCTTCTTCCCCCATGGTAGGAGATTTAAGGCTACAGCGGGGTTTAGCCTGGGGGCCCGCTAGCGTCTTCCCTGTCGCTAGGCAACGAAACGAGATCCTAACCCTAGATCTCGCGAGCTTCCAGCCCTAGGTTCTTCCTGCTACAGAAGCAGCCCCCTGTTTCCGGAGCTGCGAATGGCCCCTGCGCCCTCCTTCCTCTCTCCTCTCCCCGAGGCATTGGGCGCAAGGGTTGGGCTCCTAGGCTCCCAAGACTTGCTTTCTCTCGGCTTAGTTTTTCACCACTTACCCGCGATGATTCTCCACATGGGGAAATAGTTAACGATCTCCTGAAGTGCGTGGGAGCTTTAGCTCTGACTTCCAGCTGGGGTCACGCGCGCCGAGTTCCCCTTGTCCCCAGGACTAGGGCCGTCTGGCCATCCCCACCCATCCCCTCCTTCTTCGCGATTAATGAGCTCCTACGGATTGGGAGGGCGGCCCGTGCCAGGCAGGCCCATTCTGATGGGGGAGGAATGTAAGAACTCAGGGTATCTTTGATGAGCTGTGGAGGTGCCAGGAATTCCTTCAGCCTATGTTTGTTAACTACCTGCTCTGAGCCGAGCAGTGTAAGTATACTGTGATGTCCAGGAGAGAAATGGCTGCGCGCCCTCGCCTGGGATGTTAGTGGGGGTGAAATCAACGAAAGGAAAAAACCAATGTGGGCCGAAAAAATTGAGGGTGAACCTTAAGGGATGGTTATGGTTTGGATAGGACTAAGGGAGGGGGATGATGCAGACAGGACTGTGTCCTTGGCTCACTTTCCCTCTTCCAGAATGCTGCCTACGTCCTGCCCTTATAAATCCAAAGTGCTTGCCTGGCTTCATTACACCTGCCAGGTGTCGTATGCAATTTTAGAATTTCTTAACGTGCACCCTCTACTCTAGATACTTGTACTGCTGCAGGAATGGGCCGAGATGGACAGGGTGTTCTTAGGCTCGTGCCTGTTTATGTTCCTGACCTAAGTAGATCACTTAAAGATCTGTGCTGCGCTTTGCTCCTCTGGAAAACATAACCTTACCTACTCTCTGCCTGCTTCACGAGTCACTTAGGATAAAATGAGAACGTGAGAAAGCACTTTGAAACAAGATAGTTATTTTCAATAGATGCACGTATGGATGTAGGCATATAAAAATATGTGAAGTACTGTTATACACACGCTAACGTATAAAGAAATATAAAAACACTATATAGAGATCCCCGTCCTTACAAAAAATAAAAAAATAATTAGCCGGGTGTGGTGGCATGCGTCTGTACTCCTAGCTACTCAGGGAGCTGAGGAAGGAGGATCCCTCGAGCCCAGGAATTGAGGTTGCAGTGAGCTATAATTGTGCCACTACATTCCAGCCTGGGTGATAGAGTGAGATCCTGTCTGAAAAAACAAAACAAAACAAAAAACAACCTATAGAAGTACTATTATACAAACCCAGACATGTACCTCCCTCTGAATTTTCCTCTGTTTTTGCTGGATCTCTGGAATGTCTCTCAGTGGGTGTGTGATAGATCATCACGGGCCTGCCTTACCCTCCTTGCTAAATGGAAATCGTTTGACAGTAGGAGCTGAGTCAGAGTCATCCCCACATCCACTGCAGAGCAGAGGGCCACGTAGGGGAGAGTATGTGCTCTGCTGAATAGGTGTTGCGTGAACCTTTATATTAATACAAAATAAGCTGATACTATTGCTGTTGTCTCCATTCCACCCTTGTGCCTTTCCTCATATCCCCTTGGGAGGGAAGGTGCCCACTTTTTGAACGCATATCCTTGCATGCCCAGGTTGAGTCCCACATCTTCAGAGAAGAAATGCTCCACGGTCCAGCTCTCTCTGACCAGCCCTTCCTTTCTTTTGAATTTCTTCCCCACTTGCAGCCTGGGTTGCATCAGCCCCCAGGGATGTCTTGATTCATTTGAAATTTTAATGGAAGGTTGAAATTATCCTGGGCTGGGATCACAATCTCTCAGAGTCTCCCGTGTAACCCATTGGCCTCTAAGTTCCACGAGAACAGGGACTTGGTCTGCCTTGTTCACCGCGGTATCTGCAGCATCAGTACATTACCCGACAGAATAGGTGCTCAGTAAATACTTGTTGAATGAATGTATGGGTTTTATACATAATAAATGGTTAATAACTACTTAAAATCAAATGTTTTGGAGTTGGGTGAATAACGAGTACACCGGCCTGGCTGGAGCAAAGGGTTTATTTTCAGGAATAATGAGAAATAAGGATGGAAAAGTAGTCTGAGGTGAGATTGTGAAGGGACTGGAATCCCATTCAGAAAGAGAGGGAGGAGAGGAAGGCAACCACAGATTTCCGAATAGAGGAAGGGCACGATGGAAGAGGTGGAAGTAGTGGAAGTGTAAGGCCCTGCACACTAATGGCAGCAATGGGAAGGGATGGAGAGAGAACAGGCAGGAATGATGGAGAAGGCTTTGAGTGATTGGATATGGAGCCGGGGAAGCAAAGATGACTTCTGAGGGTAACCTGTTACAGCTGACGGAAATGGGGGTCAGTGAGTCATCTGGTTGTGGAGGGAACGTGAGGCATTCGGTTTTAGACGCATAGAGCTTGAGGAGCACTGGTACCGCAGAGAAGAGGGAGGACTGAAGATACAGGTAGAAGACATCCACATAGAATTCAAAGTTGAAGTCAGAACAGACAAATTCTCTAAAGGGAAAAGGGGGAAAATCTTGAAGTAAGGACCTAAATATTGGGGAAGGAATATATTTCAGACATAGGAGGAGGGCAAGGAGCTACAACAGGAAACAAATGGAAAGGAAAAAAATCCAGATCACAAAGTCTAGGGCAGAGACTTTTGGGACCGTGTCAGGGGTATGTATGTGTGCGTGTGTGTATAGCATAAAGTCTGAAAAGATGTACATCAGCATGTTGTGTTGTCCTGGAGTGACAGGGTCATAGGGAGCATTTATTTTCTCCTTTTTATGTATTGGTAGCATCTGATTTTCCTAAAATGAATGTATTACGTATATAACTTTCAAAAATTACATCAAAAATATTTGAGGGAAGGATGTTAAGTCAAAGGTTGCAGGAGGGTTGAAGACTGAGAAGAGGTTCTTAGTAACTCATTTCGTCTTCTCAAAACTGTGTGAAGGCAAGAAATTAAACTACCATCCCAGTCTACTTCCGTCACTCGTGCAATCAGCACATACTCATTGACCGCCAACCATGTGCCAAGCACCGTTCTAGGCGCTGGAGAAAGAGCAGTGAATAACATAGATGACACATTCTTTCTCTTCATAGCTCTTAGGTGCCAGTGGCACTCCAGTAGCACTTACATCCGAGTGAGTCATCGGGAAAATAAACTGAAATCATAGACGTGAAAGCATTTTGAAAAGTTAGTGTGCTAGGGTTTTAATAGCCTATTGGTGTTGACAGATCCAGAATCAATAAAATGATTATTCATGAATATTCCACTTTCTTATTTTCCATAGATGTTAGGAACACTGGGGTTTTAGCTGTAAAATATACTCACATATATGCAGATTTTATACATACCTCACACATTCCTTGGTGACTATATTTCCATTTCATATTGAGACTAAATGCCCAAGGGCACTTCCAGAGCATCAGAACTTGAGAGGGGTTGAGTGTGTTGCTAACCAAACGTACCAAACTGGGGGTGGGGGGTGAGGATGGGAGGGAAGGAAGGGGAAAGGAGAGGCTCAGAAGAGCCTCGGGAGATGTAGAAAGTTCCAGGAACATGTCCACAGCGAAAGGGTAGGACTGTGCTCTCCTTTGGAAAGAGGAAATGATATTAGAGAGAGAATACAGCTGTGACTGCTAATGCCACCTGAATCCGTGACTGCGCTGGAAGGTGTGTATGATGTGAGACAAGGGCCATGTCTGGGAATGAGGAAACCTAGGTTAGAATCTCACCTGTCCCTAAGATCTTTACCTCGTCAGTAAAAAGAGAGGTTTGGACTAGATCACTGTTTCCTAAGCTTTTTGAATATGTAGACTCTTTTTAACAACAAAAGCAATTGAGGCCTCTTCCCCAGGTAATAGCAGTTATATGTAATCACTGTAAATTCACTAGTACTTTTAAAGGCATTTATATTTTGTTCGTGGAAATTCTGTACATGTGGCAAGGAATACATGTATGAGCAAGCCATTGTTCAGTGCTGAGCGTGTGTTTGGAGTGCTGGCCCCTTGCACAGAGTCCCCAGGCTTCCCGGTAAACTTCGTTGAGAACCCCTGAACCGGGTCTTTGCATTTTAAATTGCTCTTACTTTGGAGCTCTGATTCAAGATAAAATATTAGGACACATTAGTCTATTCCATCCTGCTAATTGAAGGCTCTTCATAGAGGAAATTAACCATTCTGCAGTCTCTGTATTTCAAAAAGAATTTCTAAGCTATGTCAGACATTTCCTAAATGAATGCAGATAAAGAAAATATATTCGTTCATTTTTCCTTAATCCTATCCAACACCTTTATTTAAATTGGAACTTGTTTGCCATGACTTTGGTGTTCAGAAGTGATTATTTAGATGTTATTTTGGGGTTGCTATCAAGTGCTTGTTAATTCTTCTTTCCTGCATTTGACACCTGTGTTGAATATCATTTTTCATAGGGAACTAATGAGCATGATTGCAGGTGCCTTTAATCATAAGCTGGAGACAGGCTAGATGGAAAATGTTGCCTTTTCCTCATCTAGAATGTGGGAATAATAATGTTAACCATCCTCATCCAGTTGTCGTGAATGAGAAATATGATTGCCAAGCTAATTGCAAATATAAATACTTGTAAATTAAATGCTAAGTAATAAAAGTAGGAATAATTTGTCTAATAAAAAGGAGAGTTTTTTAAATTTGTTTTTTTTTCCCCCTTTACTGATGTCTCCTGGCAATAGTCATTACCACTTTAGTAGTAATAACAACAACAACAAAACCAACCAAAGCCACAGCAGCAACTACCTTTGACTGAACACTTTTATATGCCTGGAGCTTTACTTACATCATCCCATTCAATCTGCGAAACAGCCACAAAAGGTAAGTGATTGGCCCAAGATCACACAGTTGATAAACAGCAGAGATGGAATTTGAACCCAGGTCTCGCTGACTCCACTGCCCAAGCATTTCTCTTTGTGCACTGCTGCCTCTCAAAGCTAGAACTCTCTTAGATTCTGCTTTCTCCTGTCAGCTGTTGCTAGACTCTTGTCCACCCTTTCTGGAGGAGCCAGTCGAGTTGCTCAGACTGAGGTCTTGGAGAAAGGCCTCTTGAGTAAGTGGTTAATCTCTTGATCACTGGTTCTCAGTCTGAGCTGCACATCTGAATCCCCTGCAGATTCTACTAGAATCTAAGCACTATAAGAGTTTATGTACCATGAAGAGACATATTGTCTATTCATTGCTACAGTATTGAAAAATACTGATGCTTGGGCCCTGCCCCAGACCTATTAAATGAGAATCTCCAGTGGGTGGAGCCCATATATAGGTATTTTTAAAATACGTGATATTAATGTACAGCCAAGGTTGAGAATCACTGCTTTAAAAGATTTCTCATGGATCAAGTCAGAAAGAGAATGACTAAGCCTTCACCCAGGGTTTAGGAGTGTTGGGTCTTGGAATCAGAGGGCATGGGTTCTTCTAGTTCCCAGCTGTGTGACCTTGTACAAATTACTTAACCTCTCTGAGCCTATTTCCTCACTGATTAATATTTCCAATTTCACAGGATTACTATGAGATTAAATTTAAAAATCCATGTAAATGTTTTTTCTACTGTGACACATAGTAAATGATGTTATTGTAACCAAAGAAATGAAGAAAAAGGAAAATGTAGCGTTTTAGCAGTTTTGCAGTATTTGTCTGAAAACCTTTATTTAGCTTTGTACAGGAATCCAAACTGAATTGAATAAAATGGAGCCCTCTTTTAAAAACAGTATCAGTGACCTTTTGAGGTGATTAAGCCCCCTGGTAATCTATCATTTTTATTTTAACCTTCAACATTTGTGCCGAATTATAAAGTTGATGCGTTATTTCTCTCTTGCTTCCCAAATAAAGCAGAAAGCTGGAGCCGTAGGCATAATGTGAGTGTTCAAAGCTGGCATCTTGTCAAAGGCTGTTTTAGATTCAGCCTTCCGGTCATTTGTTCAAAGGCCTTTGACATCGAAGACCAAAAGATACTGTTGGAGATGCTACTGCTGGCAGTTTAATTGGTATTTTTCCAGGAATAGACACAATATCTATATGGGCAGAATGAAACTGGAAGTAGGGCAATTATCCAGTGAGTTCAGACAGTAAAGAGAAGAGGAAAAGATCAGGCAAAAGAAACTCTTTAAGCAAGCTATTTTGGCATTTTTAAATAGATAATTATTTTAACTTTATAGCAGTAGATACAACTTAAAGGTATTTTTGTAGCATAATTGTGGGGCTAATAAAGCAAAAGGAATACATATAAAATATCCTGCAAAGGCCAGGTTTTCTAATTTGTACTTCTTTTCTTACTATAAAAGTAGCAAAATAGATGTTGGAATTGTATTCATTGTGAGTGATGAAAATGTTAAATGCATTTCCCACATAGGGGGCAGCAAAGAAGAGAGGAAGAATCCTAGTTAAGACAACCAGTTAGATGTTCTATCAAGTTATGGCTAAACATGTTTTCTCGGTTACTGTTGCAAATATCGATTTGGCTTGTCTGCTGGCCCCTGAGCATTCTGTGACTATTTTGTTGTTGCACTTCAGTGAGAGTTAATAAATTGTTTTACTTTTGTAATTAAACTTAAGAAGCTGATTGAAGGAGATTTTAACTTCCTTGAAAGTGTACTTTAAGTTAATCTGCTTGAGAGGAATTATCTGTTTCTTATTAGCAAATTCAGAAGACAATCTCTGCCTTTAGGCCTGATGGTTTCTGCAGGCCTGGCCATGAATCTTATGGTGATGTTAAACCTTCAAAAAATTATTTGGGGGATTTAAAAAATGTAATTGTCAAAAATTGAGGACTTGACTCTTTAATTATTGGCACAGTGGAGGATGGCGGTTGTTTTTTGTAGTTGTTGTGGTTATTGTTATTTTCTCTTTTTCTGCCTTGATTTGCTTTTCAGAATTGCTATTTTGTCCTGTTTAAGAAGTTTGAGAATTCTAGTTCTTTGGGTATTTTTTAAAAAACCAAACACTAGTCACAAATGCAGAATGGTAATTATTTTTTGAAGAATTATTATTTGGGGGAGTAAATTCCCAGGACATTTTTAGTGAATAAAATCATTTTAAGCATATTTCTCAATATGGATTTGATTTAACTGCATCTGTTTCATATATGACAATCATATATAAATTAGCATCATTGGAGCACTATGTACCTCCAAAATTATTTAAGGCGACATATGTCAGTTACTCTCTAAGGTGTTAGATTAAATTTCTGTAACAGATTTTTAAAAATACACTGAATTGTGTTGTATGCTAACAAGGGATAATGTATGATTGATCCTGTTTTTAATTAAATACAATTATTGTATTTTGTGACTGTGCATTCAACACCTTAGGTGGATGTTATAGAAATAAAACTACTGATGATTGGAATCAATTTCTCAGAAAAAATAATGTTTCCATCAATACTTGAAAGAGAAAAGTTTAGTAAGGATAAAAGACTGAAATATTATTTCTAAAGTGGAAGTGCTTTGAATATGTTATTGCTGATGCTGACCTTTGGCCTGGGCTGTAGCCAGCAACTGTATTTTCACTGCTACAGTTTGGGATAGGAAAGAATAGGAAAATGCACGAGAATCTCATACACAGTTGTACTCAGAGTATAATAAAGAGTTGACATGTATTAGGATAATTTTGTGTGAAGGTACTTTCACTTGAGATAAATAATTGAGGCAAAGGTGAGGTTTTGAATAGAAGTATCAGGGTGCCTGCTCTGACCCCCATTTCTTTTTGTGTGCATAGCGATCTGGCCACGGAAGCAGCATGAGTAATCCAGGGTTTGCTCTCTCCCACTGCCCTTGCAAACCTAGCAAAGCTCCCTGCGCTTGCTCAACAGCTGTTGGACGGTTGTAAAAATCGGAGTTGATTTATGAACAACCGATTGATGTAAAATACCCCTCAGCAATTCCAGGTAATCATTCTTCCCAAAGTGGGAAGACCAGATATTGGCACTCTAGTCTTAGAAACTTTGTGGGGATTTGAATATAGAGAAGATTGTGAAAGAAACTCAGGAAGATTCAGGGAATTTCAGAGAAAAGAGCCATCTCAGTTAACCTTAGATCTCTATACCTTCTAAAGAATTTTTCTGCCTCTCAAATTTTAAAAGTAGGGTTCCTGTTCGAGATAAGTAGTACCAAATTTCTTTTTGACGTAGAATTATTCTGAGCCAACACTTGTTGGGATTTACATTAACTTGTAGATCTGACCTGATTCGTGGTTGCCTAATCATAAATGCTTTCTTTTCTTTATAGCCAAGCTTAAAGGAAAAATAAAGTTCTTGTGCCAATTTTGAGAATATAAAATCAAAGACTGTGTTTTTTAGGGTAAGAATAAAGGGTTATAATCATAACTTTTAAAGTACAATATTTGAAAAAAATAAAATATGTATTTATCAATGTATAAGTTTTGGAGTGACAATTATCCTATGTGTCATCATTTATTACCCTCTAGAAAATATAGCCATTTTTAATTCTTAACTAAGTAACTAATATTTGCAAGAAAAATATTATCTGCTCAATAATTTTTTATATGCTTATAAACTTAATGTTGGAAAATTAGTTGGTTTTTTAGGGGAAGATAATTAATATATATCTGCAAAGGTAGGAGATGCAATCAAAATAAAAAATTCAAAATTATAAGAACTCTTTTAATTTATATTTACAATAGCCTCCATCTCCAAATATTATTCATTATATGAGAACAAAAAGAATCACTGTGCAGGCTTTTTTTTTTTAACTGCAAATAACTTTTTCCCTTCCCTATGTGTGCTGTCTGGGTTTGACTCTAACTCACTAGGGGCATGCCTTGAACTTTTCACACTCTCTTTCAAGCCCTTATGCTGAGAAAAAGAGCACTGTCCTTCTTGCCACAAGACCAGACCCTGGGTGTTGCATCAGACATGTCACACACATGCCTGTACCTTGTGGGGTTAAGGCTCAGCTGTCACATCAGGATCAGTCCCTACAATTACTGTGTTTGTGATCGTACCATTTCCGTGTTTATGATAGACTCACCTTGGTCTCTGAATTGAGATTTTAGAATTATACAGCTCATGCCATCCTGTCTCATCTATTTTTGACAAAATATGTAAGTAAGATTTTAGGTTTTGTTTACAGTAGGCATCTACAACTAGCCCTTTGGAATCAGTGATACTTGTGTTGATTACTAAAGTACTTCTATTTTAATTGCATATTTTAAAATAAGCTGTAACTCTGGAAGGATTTGGAGGAAAGGGGCAGTGGTCTGTACCAAACTGAGAAAAACAGGGTATGGGAAAACTCCTTTGGCTACTTAATGCTTTCCGACTTTTAAAAGAAAGGAAACTTTGCAGTATGTAATTCCAGGAAAATTGTGGGAAACAAAAAAGTAGAGCAAAGCTCTTCATGGGGGAGGGGAGTGAGGTCTGTGCTCTAGAGCTTCTGTCATGTCAAACTTGATCATAAACACTGTGGTTGAAATGTTCGTTTATAATGATCTTGTGCATTCTGCAAAGGCGTAAAATAGTAAAATCTGTTTCTTCCCTTAGCTAGTGGTTCTATGTTAATTCAGGAGCTATAAGACAAAGTTTGATTGACACCATTTTCTAACTGCAAAGTATGTGCACCTTATATATTGAATACAAACATTTCAACAGGTCCTGTTACTCCTTAGCCTGATGTTAGCTTTTTATTTAAGTATAAAGGATCTTAACATTTCTGTGTGTTAACTTTTAGTGGATGAGATACATACGAGTAACAAATGTAAACACATGGATTAAACTAAGTAAATAAAGCGCTCAGGTTGAAGTATGTTTCTCACTACGCAAGTAAATTTACAAATCTGAATTATGAAGAACGTTAGCAGTTACCACTCAGAACAATCACATACTAGCCCGGGTTATAATGCTCATCACTCTGTGTACACCGAATCAGCCGTGCATGGACATAGGAATAACGCAACATTTTTAAAAATGCTTCTTTTACTTTTAAAAGCACACCCACCATTTTTACAGACCCTGTTTAGTATGAAGTTCAAACAAACTTAAGTAAAGGTTAATTTATACCTTTTGAAGTCAGGTGGTTTGAATGTGCTATGGAGATCCACATGAGTGATAAGATGTACAGCATGATTTTGTTGTCTCTGAACTTGGGGATTCTAGTCAGACCTCTTGCATTGTGTGCAAATAAACCAAAGAAGGGGGATGCAAAAGCGAAACCAGTCCTGTGGCTGCTGTCAGATTGGACATTCGTTCTGCGGGTGATGTGCTTGTTTGGCTTGTTTCTCTCCTCTTCAAACGTTCTTTTTCCCCCCTCCAGAAACGTGGTGAAATGGTGTTAAAACTGTCCACACACACTCTCACTCTGGGAGTTCATGGAGAGGACACTTGGCCTGAGGACCTGCAGCAGGCGAGCCACCTCCCGGCTCCCTGCCATGCAGAATGCCACCTCCCAGGCCCTCCCCCAGAACCCTGGCTTCCTGGCTGTTCTTTACGAGTGGGGTTTCTCTTTTTAGCCACTGTAGTCCAGGCTCTCCTATTCTTGGCTGCCGGGGCTTAAGTCAACCCACTTTGCTCTGTCTTGACGGCCTCTCCAGTAGGCAAAGCTGTTGGAAATCGCCGTGTGGTTGTATTTACCGCCCACTTATTTGTTTCCCGTGATGGTCTATGGATCTGTTTTTTAGATAAGGGCCTCAGAGCCAGGTAGAACTTTTAGGGTTATTTAATTTCGTATTTTATTTAGTTCTATGTTAATTATCTAATTATGTATTCTAATTAAATATCTAATTATATGTCTCACTTTATAGACAAAAAGAGTTTCCGATATAAGCAAATAGAAAAACATTTAAGTTGCTGGTTAAAAGGCTGTCAACATAATTCTTCATATCCAGGAATCAGTTTTTTTAATAGGATTACATTTAAAGAACTACTTTTTTTGTATTCTCTTCACTAAATAGGTCGATAAAGGAAAAATCTCTTTTATTATATACAGTATATTTTGGTGTTGTATCTGTAAGTGTCCTGGCTGAATATCATGTATATTCTGATAGTATTAAAAGATTCAAAAATCTAAAGTCCCAAATCTCTAAATTCTGAGAACAAAATTCTGTGCCTATGTACAGTATGGAACTTGTACCATGACCTTTCAGAGGGTTTAGATGTAAAAAGTTCTATGGTTTTTTTCAGACTTACAATAGTAAATGGTCTTTTTTTCTACTTCTATTTATTCTCTATATACTCTTTGTTTGTTAGTAAGCAGGCAGATGTTTTTGCCTTTTTTAAAAAGTGCAATAATAGGCACATCTACTGCCCTTACTTCATGAGCTAGAAAAAAAATATCCAGGGCGCATCCTGATGAAAGGTGCTTCGCCTGAGTTCTGTTCCCAGCTTGGTATCACGGCGGCACCTCACGTTGCAAGAGGTGCTTCCCACAAATTACATTGAAAAAGCCTCTCTCGTATTTAGATACAAACTTAGGCCTTCACCTGTCAGAGGAAAATGAAACCATCCCTAACAGCTTTTTATTTCATTGGCAGGTTCATGCCTACGACAAAGTGATGTTTTTCCCCAGGTGAATTACTCCCTCACGTTGGTGTGGCAGTGACTATTTAATAAAGCTATTTATGAAAACTCCGTAAGTGTGTGGTCGCCGTTCCCGCAGTGTGTCACTGCCGCCGCCAAGTGACAGGTCTGAAAAATCAGCAAACCCTAAACAATTAAAGCACCAATTCCTCTTGCCAAAACCCTGCTACCTCCTAGACAAGGATATTGTCTTCTTCTGGGAGGAGAAACGAAGACTGTCTCCTAAATCACACCGAACCTATGCGGGTGTCCCTCCAAATTCATGGCTTCTGAGAAAAGAATTGCACGGGTGACTAAGAAAATATTTTTTTTTTCTCTGAATGAATAATTTTAGGGTTCAGGGAGTTTTTTTTTTTTTTTTAAAACATGTTTGGTTAGTTTTCTACAATCCGACACAAAAATCATACCATACATACTACAGGAAAGAAAGTCTCTGTCCTAAAAATTCACCAGTCACACCAAAAACTTGTAAGTCCAGGAACACACAAGTACTTGGGGATGTATGCAGAGACTGTTCTCTTTAGCAACCTCATTCTTGAAGGCGGCTAAGAGCTTTTCAATTGCAGTGACATTTTCAGCCGGGGAAGTAGTAGTTGTTGCGCAGCAATGTTTTACAGGCAATTACTTTATATGATCAATGGAGCAATTCCCCTTCCAGAAAGGAACCAAAGCAATCAAGTTAAATCATTAAAGAGAGAAAGAGAGTGGGAGAAAGGGTTCATCTCATTAGCAGGTGCCAGTGCTGCAGGCTCGTTGGCAGCACACAATGTCACTGGCCCTTTAAGACAATGACTGTGCTCCCTCCGCCATCGCCACCCCCTCCCCGTAGCTGTTGACAGGTCTAAACCTCCCTGGCAGCCCATTGTGGCCGCAGTAGGAGGCACCTGCAGAAAATGTGCCAAAACCAGGCGGGGAGCAAGAGCTTTTCAATAAGCTCCACAGCTGGAGAGGAGAGGCCACACTAAACAACGGGCTGGGCCCAGGCATGTGACAGGGAAGGGGGTCAAAAACGCACACCTCCTATCGGCTTTCTGAGCACTGTTCGGTTCAATTTGCTGACATCTTCTAGCTGGCTTTTCTCTATTTGCTTAATATGCTGAGGTATTTAGCTTAAAAGCACTAAATGCTCCATCATGATGAGCAGTTTTCCCTGTTCCCATTTACTGTCATTAAGGACATTTCCCAGTATTTTCACTGTCTTTCTGCCCCAAACTAAGATTGTTTTCTTTTGCTTCTCTCTCTGCCTAGTTGCAGGCGTTCCCCGCCACACGCCGCCTGCTTGATTTTACTCATCTTTCGTTCAGGGACAAGTAAAGCTCTCCAGATTTAGGATCAGGGCTGGCTCTGTGAAGCTCACATTCTGATTGCTTTAAGCACACATCTGAAAGCTGAATCCTTGCATTTCAGCTCAGTAAACATTTATTGTGCATCTACTGTGTACGCACCGCTGCTCACAGGGCTTCCAGAAATCCAGAGATGGACAAGACGTGTTTCCCCCCTCGCACTGTTTAGACTCCAGTGGAGAGACCAGAAAGCTAACGTAACTGCGGGTTTCAGGAATTGGTTTTGCAACCCATGCACTTGTCTTTGCGATATTTACAGCCCTTTTGAGAATAAACAGGAGCAGAGAGGGAGGACAGGGAGGGACCCGGGGTGTGCTGGCAGTGTCATGGCTTTGTCTAGCATGCCTTGGGAAACAAGAGGGCAAACTCTCAATGTCATCTCTCTACGATAAATGACAGAGAGAACCTGACCCTGTTTCTCAGTTTTGGCAGCTCTTTCTTGTCCAGGACTCCTTACGTTTACACGACACTTTCCAGTTTTCATGGTATTTCCATCTATTCTTTTCTCGCTTGAACCGACATAGTAAGGCATTATCTCTATCTTGCAGATGAAAACATCTGAGACTCAGGGCTAAGCACCTTGCCCAAGGCCACACAACAAGTAGGTGGTAAGTGCAAAGGCCTGCCAGGGACCCAGCCCCCTGTCACCCCGAACCCTTTTCTCCGTTTCTGCCTGGCACTGCCTCTTCAAACTGTCAACCAGCACAAGTATGCACCAGTGTGTAACTTAAGAACTTAAGCGACGTGGACACAGACACAGCCACATTTTCACAGTAAAACTCTTTTCCCCCCTCCTACAGATGGAGAGTGTTGGCGTGTACGGATTCTGTGGGTGTAAAGCAAAGAACAAAATGAAGTGTGATTCAAAGTGGGAAATAGCCGCTTCAGGTAGGAAATGAACTAATGTGTGTAAGTATCAAACTGGCATCTGAAATAATTACCCCTAGAACGTCATTCCTTTGGAGAGGGACTAGATATGTTTAAAGCTGGGACATTTAAACTTCTGTGCACATAAGATATTTGCCGAACTGCTGCTGCAACATCTGCTTGCTGAGAATGCCAACGAGGGGTGAGAGGTTTGAGAGAAAGAGTATTTCAGAGGCACCCTCAAGTCAGGAAACAAAATCGTTTCCCACCTACCCAAAGCCTGAAATCGTCACTGTGCTCACAAGTACAGATCGTGGAGCGGGACCTAGCATCAGTCTAGCCTGTGGGGCTCACGCTATTTGCTGCCCTGCTCTGGTGGCCCTGGGAGGTTGTCTCTGTGCAGGCCCATACAAAGGCAGGAAGAGATGGTCTCTCGCTCTTCTGAGCTTGTTTTTGCTTTACCGTGTCTCTCCTCTCAGAGGACTGGTCCTCTTCCTCCTCCTTCCTCAGCTCCTCCCTCCAATTCTGGAGAAAACAAGCGGACTATTCATGTAACAAGAGAAAGAGTGAGAAAGGGAGGGGGAGATGCCACCGACAAACTCCACTGAAAGCCACTGGCTGTTCATTTACATTCACACTTTTAAAAAATGTTAACTAATGATGTTAAATGGTTTGCCAAAGGTCCTGGCAGGTCAGTTGTAGAAGTGTCATTTCTGCCTAATTAGGGCTCTTGTGGCTGCCCGGGGGCCTCCCAGTGCAACTGGTGACAAGCCTAGAGCTGACAGCTTCAATTGGTGCCAATAGGAAGGTTGGGCTGGTCATGGTTTCCAACTCAGCCAGGTGTTTGCTGAATGGGGGAGGGGCTTGGTGAGATCTGAGCGCTTCTGTCATCCTTTTTCTTTCTCTGCTCCCTCGAGTCCTTCCCCTTTGCCTGTCCTGTCTTGTGTCAAGGTCAAGAATGAGCTTTGCTAAATCAGCAATTTGGGTTATCTCTGGGAGGTCATTAGCAATCCTGAGCTCAGACATTTGAAGTGGTCTTGGACCCCAGAAGCTAGATTTTTTTTCTCCCTAAAAATCAGAGAGTAGGAAAGGAAAGGGAATGCTTCAGGTGAAAAAAATGATAGTAGGAAGAAAACAAAACAAAAACCCCCAGAAAACTCTGAGTAGCCATCAAAGTGTTAAACTTCTGAAGACATTCATAATAATAAAATTGCTTAAAGAGAAAACAGCTAAAGCATCCCGATTAACCTTTAAATATTTTAAAGAAGAAAAGACGATAATGAAAAGAAATCCTGTAATGTTCTATGGGATACATAGTACTTGTCATATACTAGGTGCACAATAAGTAATTTATTGTTCGATTTGATTTTTCAGGCAGAAAATTATTGTCTGAGAAACAAAGAGTGATTGATAGAAATGCTGCTATTTTTTGTGCTTGCTTTAACTATTCTGTAACACTCTTTTGAATTTCTCAATTGACCATAAGGTACATGCTAAGTTGAAAGGGTCCCACATTGTGGACTGATATGGTTATCTTGGTTTTTGTTTCATTTTGGTTTTGACAACTTAAAACAAGCAAAATACCGCTAGTGCCTGGCACCTCCAGGCTGTGGCAACTGCCACACGAAGAGGCAGTCCCATGGCCATGGTAGGACATCTGTGTCCCGAATTTGGATTTGGCCAACCTGCTGGTCCTGTGGGCACTCCCTAGTTGTGCCTGAATTGAATGTGCCAGCACTCGGCACACACAAGCACACATGCACGGACAAAGCACGTTAGGTCTGTTAGACGAGGAATGCAAGGATTAACACGTGGGCATTTTGGCCAATGTTGTGTTATACGGTAGGGAAAAAGTAAACTAAAAAAAATAATGTTTGTTTTATGAAAATCTAAGACCAGATCCAAAGGCTACAGTTGTGGAAACGAGAGGGTGTCTAAAATGCAACTTTGGTTTTGCACCTTTCTGTCCTAGTCTGATGACCTCTTTCCCACCTGCCGCCTCTGTTTTCTCTAATATGGGACAGGGGAAATTGGGGCCAGAAAAACGGATTGTTCGTGCCTGTTGATTTTATCAAAGGAATGTTACGAAGATTAAATGAGACGGCATATACAAGCACACCTAGGACAACACCTGGCACAGAACAGGTGTTCAGTAGCGGAGAATTCTCTCCCTGCCGTCGTGAGTCCTTCATGGTTGGAGACCATGTGCTGTTCTGTGGTGTCAAGTTATTTTCCAGTCTGGTAGCAGGTGAGCTACGGAGTGAAGTCAGAGGCTAGAGACGGATTCAGCTCTGAATTTTCAGGGCCTGGCATGGAAGGTTCCCAGGACATATTTGAACAAAGAGAATTAATAGAATTGACTAATAGGCTGACCTCATGAACAATGAGAGAAAAAATTGATCTAGACATATTCAAACAGTTTAGTGGACTGTCTCAAGCTTCTATCCCTGGGTGTCTTCTGTCACTAACTTCCCTTAAAAGATTTTACTTTGCATTTTTGTCCTATCTGCTTTTTCTCTGCCCCTTTCAGGCCACATTCCACATTCTTTTTCCTCTTCTTTGGAGACCTTTGTCTTTCTTGCTGCTCCTGTTGCCTGTTGTTTACTCACGATGCTTTTATTCTGGGATCTCATTTCTTTCCCAGTTTCCTTTCTAACCCCCGTCTCAGCTCGGCCTCCCCTCCCACCTCTGTCTCCGAGTCCTGACCCGCAGAGCTTCAGTTGCTGCCTGTGCGCTTGGAGGGGGTACTATGGTTCTGAGGGCTAAAAAGCGGCCACTTAAGATTCTCCTTGTGGTCAGGAAGATGAGTATTTAAAAATCATTCTAGAATAGGTTAGTGGTAAAGAAAAACCTTCCTCAGCAACTCAGTCAGCGTGGAAAAAGAAGCCAATTAGTTGCTAAAACACAAACTTTTTGAAGACTTATGAACAGAGGAAAGAACATGTGAATTACAAGTCCTCTGTTTTGTGGCGTTAGTACACTGCAGTGGTGTTTGTCATAACTGATCAGTGCAATGGTGACCCTGGAAAGGTGAAATTATTCAGTCAAATATTACCTAAACCTTTTAAAAGACAAATCTGATTTTGTTATTCCCTTGTTTAGGGCTTTTTGGTGGCCCTTCCAGATCTGCTCTGGCTTCTTTTTGACCTTGAACCTTACTTTGGTTGTGCTGATTTGCTAGCAGTTCTCTGGACATGCTAGAATGTTTCATGCCTCAGGGCCTTTGAACAGACTCTGTCTTATCCTGGAATGAGTGCCTGTTCTCCCTTTC
>RJWJ010031233.1:7704-19454 GCA_004363605.1 Indri indri
CAAACTACGGAGCCCAGGGAAATTAAGGAAAAGAAAAAAAAAGACAATGACACATTTCTGTTAATGAATATAGCTGTATTGAGCTTATTAACAGCTGTTGATTTGTGATATTGTGAAACATGTTTTGAAAGGTACCATTTGCAGCCTTTAGTAGACTGCAGGCCATTTTAGGCCAACAGGTTAGATCATTTTGAGGAGTTAATATTAATGGGCTGCTGTTAGCCTGTAGTTGACCTGGGGATTATAAGATAGCAAGAAGGTAGTAAACATAAAAACCTTGGCATTGTTAATATCTCTTATTTTATACCATGAATTTCAGTTATAAGCCATTCAGAGCATTCCTAGATGTTTCTGTCAAAAGAAAACTGTTTTAGGAAAACATTTTAAAACTGAATTCTTTAATATATCATTATTTCCCTCTAAAATGGTTTAAAATAAAGGAACATTTAAACATGTAATGGTGGAACTTCTTCCTCCAGTTTCATGAGTGTAAAAAGTTAGCTTTCACAATGTTAAAGCCTAAAATACTGAAATTAAAAGAATAGCCTTCTTCTAGAATTTCTTGAAAATGTCTAGAATCTGTTGTTTTGCCTTCCTAGTATATATTCAGTGAAGAATCATAGAATTTACTTGGTTCTTTCAATTGGATCTCATAAAAATTGCTGTCCGGTGAGCAAGACAGTTGTTATTGTCTGGCAGTTGAGCTGTAGAGAGTTATCTGACTTATTCAAGTTCATAGCGAAGGTAACAGACTACATTTGGGTCAAGGTTTTATATGTCTTTGTACTCCTGAAACCTTTCCCCCTCCCTACCCTTGGAGTACTCTGACAGGCAAGCACAATAAGCAAAATTATTTTGTATTCCCAGAAACATAGAACTGTTTTGTCAATTAAAAAAAAAAAACTTTATTTTTTTAGAGCAGTTTTAGGTTCACAGCAAAATCGAGCTGCAGATACAGAGATATTCCAAATACCACCTGCCCCCACGCATGTACAGCCTCCCCCATTATCAACGTTCCCACCAGATTGGTACATTTGTTACAATTGATGAACCTGTTGACACATCATTATCATCCAAAATCCATAGTTTACATTAGAGTTCACTCTAGGTGTTGTTCGTTCTGTGGGTTTGGACAAATTTATAACGACATGTATATTCACCATTATAGTATCACACAGAGTAGCTTCCCCTGTATCCTCAGAGGGTTGGTTCCAGGACCCCTTATGGATATCAGATTTGGAGCATGCTCAAGTCCCTGTGTAAAATGATGTAGTATTTGCATATAACCTATGCACATGCTCCCGTATACTTTGAATCATCTCCAGGTGACTTATAATACCTAATACAATGTAAAGGCTATGTAAATGGCTGTTACACTATATTTGGGGAATAATGACAAGAAAAAAGTCCATACATGATACATGTTCAGTAGAGATGTAGCCATCCTTTTTCTCTTTAAGTATTTTCAATCCATGGTGGGTTGAATCCACAGTTGTAGAACCCATGGATACGGAGGGCCTACTGTACAAAACATTTTTTTTTTAAGTCATTGATGAATCAGCAACCTTAAAACCCATGTGTGCTTGTGACCTTCTAAGGATTTTGTTTCAAGAAGGTATTACAGTCAAAGCTGAGGCAAGTTACGGGCAGAGCCATCAAGAATTCATTTGGACTATAAAATACTAATGACCCACCCAACCTTCTGACCTATTTATTTCCTGTTTCCAAGTAAATATTTTTAGTACAGGAGAGCGTTTCTCCCATTTTTCTTCTCTGTAAATAAAAATGCCCAAATCTCCGACACAATGGACAGCACTGAGGTTGGGCCTACTGCTGCGATCTTCATGTTTTCGGCAGCCTTCCTGAGCCTGGGCTCACCAGGGCAGGCTGGATGTTGGTTACATGCACAGCTTTTCTCTCCAACTCAAGGACGCCTTGGGGAATGTCAGGGAGAGGGATGCCATTCTCAGGGGCTCCTCAGGCTTCTCCAACATTGAAAAACAAGGTAAAACATCCATGAGCCTTGCTACTTTGTTATTAATAACATTGGTGTCATTAACGATATTTTCATAGTATTAAAAACAATAGCATTTATGGAGCACTTAGTTAAGTGCTAGGTGTTGTCTGTTGTGTCTAATAGGTTTTCCCTGAATCATCCTATTTAATTCTCACAACAATCCTATAAGGTAAATTACTATCATACCCATTTTACAGAGAAGGAAGCAGCTTACCCAGCTATAGAGACCACAATTACTAGGCTATTGAGCCTGAACGCAAAGCCAGGTCTGCTGACTGCAGAGCCTACATCATTACCCACCATATTGTACCCTGAGCCCCTGCACAGCGGATCTTGAGCCAGTGGGTCACTGGGGGTCAGTGGAGCCCCATGGGTGTTGCCACACTCGTCCTTTTCCTTGGTGCTCACAGAAGCTTGGGTGAAGGGCTGATGTCTCTGAAGGTACACAGCCACAGGTAGCAGGGGTTGGGGTGAAATAGAAGACCCCTCAGAGGTATTGCCCATGTGGCCTGGGGCTCCTGGGTGGCCTTCAAGGAGCGGTAATACCACAGGGGCCACCTGTGGCTGCATATGCCTCAGCCTGAACTGACACTGAAATGATGAGTGACTTTACTGAGCACATAGTATGTTTCAGGAACCTGCTAGACATACTATTTCATTGTTGCTCTTGTCAATGCAAGGACACTCATGTAATCAAAGAATGAACATTTCATTTTTACTCCTTGGCCACCAAATTTCATTAGTCATTTATGTTGGGGAAAGCTAAATGGATAGCATAGAACATAACAGATGCAGCAGAACTTCACAAATTTAGATTGACCTATTCCTGCTGGTTCATAAGCCAATTTATAGCCCGAATAACCCGAGAGAGGCCTGCGTGGCAGGAGCTGAGAGCCATAAAGGTCTTCAGGGTACGACTCAGATCCCTGAAAGTTGATCTGTGGGGCCCAAGACAACAGGACCCCTTCTTTCAGCCTTGATGTCCCCTTCAGGCTGTGACTTAATGTCCCAAGGCCTGTGATGCATAAAACACATGTGGAATCCAAGCACTGACCCTGGTTGCTCTAAATTATAAGGGAAAGGGAAGAGATCGGGAAGGGTGGATGCTGTTCTCCTCTTCATGGCAAAACCTCATTCTGAGTTCTGAATCCCTGATTGCATTTAAAATGTGTAGTCTTCAATCATGTCTTGGGATGTTTGGTATGTTTAATTCTATCTATCACAAGTGGCCTCTGGTTTACTTATTAGTGAATTTAAAAATGAAGTTGGTCTCTAAAAAAATAGAAGAATAAAATGAAGTTGGTCTTTGTAAAACAAGTATTTGATGAATATTTTTAATCTTTCCCAGAGTGGCTCTGGTCCACAGGGGTGTTAACCTACAGAGCCCCCTGGAGAGGCCACCATGCAAACAGCCATAAATCATTGACTCTGAAGAAAGAAGATTCTCTCTTCTTCTGCCTCTTGAAATGATGGAAAATAATTAGAGAATTGGGGTGAAACAGGGATTATATTCGTTTTGTGTTGGCTTATGTACTTTTTATTATGTTTTGGTTGGTTTTCATTGCCTGATGTTTGAGGAGCAAAGGGAAACAGAAATTACCGTCAGCTTGTACTTTTTACGCTAAAGCCTACTAGAAAGAAATTGAGGATCCACAGACAATTATCTGAGGCCTGCTCTGTGTCAGGGACTAGGGCTTTTATATGAGCTATCAAATTTAATCCTCACCACAGTGCTCCGAGGAAGTACCCCTGTCCAGACCTCACTGGCAGGACCTGGCGTGAGGGAGTGTAGATGTAGACGAAGCCCCACAGCTCGTCTCTGGGGCCGGCATGGTGGCTGGTCTGCAGGACGGTCTCTCTTACCAGGCAGCCACATTTCCACCCAGAGGAAAGATAATAACCTGTGTTAGCTGACAGTGACATAGATGATCTCTCAGAAGGTAGAGTGGAGTCCTTTTTTGAAAATCCTGTCTTCTCAGCATTATAAGACGATTACAACTGGCACATATTGAGTGCATATCAGGACTAGTCTAGGCACTTTTATTAACCCATTTAAACCTCACAACATCTCTGTGAGGTAGGTTCCATCATTATACCTATTGTACAGATGAGAAAACTGAGGCACGAAGAGGCCAAAGAACTTGCTGGTGTTTCACAGTCTGTGGAGCTAATTCTAGTCTAAGAAATTGCATTTACTGAGAGCCTACCAAGTACCTAGGTCTTTGGGGAATGTACAAGAAACATAATTCCAGTGTTGCCCCTAAGAATTTTCCAAATTAAAACCTTTCAAACAGACTTAAAGTGCCAACTTGGCTGTTATGTGAGGATCATATTTTCAGAAAACTGCAAAATCGAGAGGTGAGATTTTATAAAGGATTTTATTTTCTGATTAATGAGCTGACATTAGTAAAGTTTACTCTGTTTGTGTATGTATTATATTTAATGAATTTCTTTGTTGAAAAGAGTAAAGTGACATGAAATTAGAAATGACTGTGATAAATGATGTCCATGTTATAAAAAGCATGAGTCCCAAGTCTTTCTCATCTCTTTCACCCTCTAGTCTCCTGGCAGTTCTTTCTGTTCTTTCACCTTTTTTGTTTCCTCAAGAAGAAGAAAGGGTAGGTGAAACCTTTGAAGTGAGAAAAGTACCAACTTATAAATACTGTGCAGACTGGATTTCATGTCCCCCATGGTTCCTGGTCATGCCTCAGCGTGAGATGATCGGGGAACCCTCAGTGGGCCTCGGCTGTGTCATCCAGCTTCATCGCTCAGCCTTTCTGACCTGAGGCCTGTGTGTCCACCTGAGGGTATCCCAGTTTCTCCAGGTGGCCATTGGGTGTGGGGTTAACAGTGTTGATGCTAGGCAGCTGCCTAATTCTGCCTGTGCTGAAAGCAAGGTGATTGAACTTTAAACCTGAAACCCTCTGCGGTAATGTCTCCTTCAGAACCTTCGTGGTCGGTCACTCTTGTTATTTTCTAATGCAAAAGCAGCCTTTTTTTGTATTTCTAAGTAACACTATATCTGGACATGAATACAATTTTAAATTTCTCATTACTATCTGCTGTTTCTGTGATGCTTTTTATAAGTTGGAATCCAATTCTGATTAATAAAATGCTGTGGTACAAGAGCAAAACAAGAAGTTAAAGGAACAAAATAGCCAGTCCAGAAACAGAAGATTTTGATGTATTGCAAAATTGATATGTGTGCTATTTGCTCAATTTAGATTACACTACAAAATTAGAGTACTGAATCTGCTTCAGTAAATTTCTTTGTGAGGGCTAATGCCTTCATATATAACTGAGTCTGGGCACAAATGTACGTTGAACTTATTTTCAAAAGGAAATACTCTCAGAGCGTGACATGGCAGGAAGTCATTACTGTTCCCAATAGTCCTTTCCAGGCTCCTTTAAAAACTGAGGTCTATGGCAAGTTTGTAATGAAGATGTAACACTTTTACTTCTTACACCATGACTTCAATTTGTGATATAATTAAGGGCAGTTATTCCTGTTGGAGATTGTAGCCCAGGTGAGGCTGAGTTAATAAACAGCTGTTCGCCTCTAGCATTAGCAAGGATATCTTCATTAAGGTGATAATATGTCAAGAGTGCTAAATAGGTTGCCATGGTATTTGTAGGTTTCAGCCTGGACTCTGGCTTTCCCTGAAATTAAAAATGTTTAGCCTTCAGTAAAAGGCACTTCCTTATACAAGAAAACAGAGAGAACATTAAATAGGTCAAATGACCAGGGCCCAGGAACTCAATTGCAAAGGCTGATAAACAAATGGATATTTTAAAGTGAGCATTGACTGACAGGTTTTGTTTTAAAAAAAAAAAGTTGTTTTATATCTATGTCTGTCCATCCATTCATCCATCCAGAGGGACATTCTCCAGCACATGGAAAAGCTCCTTCAGAATACCCACATGCAGGACCAGCTAACGCACAGGGATTAGGTCTCATTCATCTTCAAATCCACAGAGCCTGGTATACAGCAGATGTTCAAGAAATGTTTACTAAATGAATGCATAAATTCTGCTTACCCCCAGGCCAAATTGGCTCAAGAGTCAGACATTTTGATTTGTGCTTCTGTCACTGACTGACTTCCAGTAGTATCTGCAGACAGCAGATTGTCCTCAGATGTGGTGACAAAGAACTAGAAATGGAGAATCAGTTGGCCCATCTGTGTAGGAACAAGGCATTGTCGTTGGGTTAACTCGCGTAGTGATTCTCAGAGTGTCCCTGGACGCAAGGTTCAGACCCTGAATCTACTAAAGATCCTGGATGATTTAGTGGGAAGTTATGTTATTTCCAGAATTTTATAGTTAACTATTTTTTAAAAAAAGATGACAGTATATTGTAGTTCTAAGTAATCCAGTTTCATTGTGAAAATGTTAAGTTCAAAGACCCTGGGGGAAAGTACCTAACTTATTGTTTATCTTTGTACCTTCTATGCTTGTGTTTCATGGAAATACTAATAGCAGAGAAGTGTATAACAGTCCAGGTTCAGATGGGAGAAGGAGCCAAAAGCTGCCAGTCTAAATTGTCCAGCCTACCTGTGCTGTTGTCTGTTATTTTGATAAACTCAATGGATGAGTCTGTAAACAGTATTATTTTTCTTTTACATATTTTCTCAAAGCTCCATAATCCTAAATGTTGTCTTACCAGTGTATGAAAGGGGCCTTGAAAGCTCTTGGGAAGATAGATAAAGGTTAAAATTAAAAGGATATTTTCTGGCTAAACTCTAGTTACCTGCAAAATTTGGGTAAAGAGAACATCTTATTTCTCTGGTGTCCTGTTAACATTAACTTCATTGCCTGGTACATAGTACAAGGTAAGTTAACACTATCAGGTTATACAGGTATTAATTACCATTATGAAAAATATGGAAATTCTGGTTTTTATTAGTAAATAAAAACATGAACAACTCATGTTTCTAGAATCTAGGCCATAATTAAAGGAATCTCATTCCAATCTTTGTATGTGCTTAAATGTGTTTCTTTTATGTAAACATATATTAGACATTAAACTTAACCATAACATAGCAACTGGTTGATTATTAATTCAGAACGTATGAAAAGCATTTTCCAAGTTGGCCTAATCTGCTCTACTAGTTTGTATCACAATTTCTTGTCATTAATAGAAGTTTAGATGGCTAATGGATTCTGCCCCTTCCTCTAGGTTTATTTCAATATACAGAGGACCCAGCCATACCTACAAGGTCCAGAGACTGACGGAATTCACGTGTTACTCCTTCAGAATCCAGGCAGCAAGTGAGGCTGGGGAAGGGCCCTTCTCTGAAACCTACACCTTCAGCACCACCAAAAGTGTGCCCCCTGCCGTAAAAGGTTTGTAAACGTCCATCCTGCCATGTTCTCCTGGGAGAGTAAGGAAGTGTTGGGACTTAGAGTAGGCTCAATTCTAACCTTAAATATGCTCTTTTAATGTTTCTAATATCAGCAAGATAGAATCAAAAGGACATTCTAGAAAAGAAAGTTGGGCTGTGGGTTGTCTGGGGAAAATGAAAGGCCTTGAAAGGGCCTACGATGATGACTTTTCTCAAGTATGCATTAACGTTTATTACAAATCACAGTTAGAAATGAGGGTCAAATTCCTGGTGTTACCGCCCTTAAGACAGTTTACCAAGGAAGGTTTGAGACTCTCCCAAAGTCATTCTGAGACGCAGAGGTTGGCGTTCACCTTTGGACGACTTTGGTGCTGACTTAGGCAACTCCAGCAGCCTTTCCCTCTTGTTCACTCACCTTGAGAGATACGAGAGAAAGTTTGGATATCAGGGGTCTCATGACTTGTGCAATACCTGAGACCCCTAGTATCCAAACCTTCTCTCATATCTCTCAGGGAGAGTGAACAAAGGCCACTTTGCCCAGACCCTCACTCCACCAGGTCTGCTGAGCCCTCGGCCCCTGTTTCTAGCCACAGAGTTACGCCTGACTGCAGCAGACCTACAAGGCAGGACAAACAGCAACAGGAGCTAAAGAATGTCAGCCGCCCCACCCAGCCCCCTCAGGAGTCCATGCCCCATCTTGGCCAGATCGCGTGGTTCCTGTGGAGGTCCCTGCTGCTTGTCTTTAGTGGGCAGGCAACACAAGTGGCTTTTCCTAGCAGTTGCTCAAAATGACCCCCGAGGCTGACAGACGAGGGGCGAGTACAATCTGTAGAAAAGGTCCTGTATGTGGCCCAGGAGCAAGGCTGTTTGACTCACTGGTTGCACATGCAGCAGATGTGTCAGCTACCGCCAGGGCACAGAGTCAGTTACGGGAACCCCCCAGGACCTGGGTCAGGGTTTGGCTTGGATTCTGTGACGGTTTCCCGTAGCTCCTTCCAGGGCTAGAGTATAGTCAGTACCTTCCCCCTGCTTCCCTGCCTTGCAGGCTCTTTGGCAGCAGCTTCTTTATGTGACTAGGAAACTAGCATAAATGTGTGTACGTTCATGCACACCTCACTGGGTCACGTCGGCAGTAAACGCCCTGGCCCTTCGGTGCAGCATTGCCTTTCAACTGTAACAGAAAAGATTCCTGAGCATGCTGTGGCTGATTAGCATGTTGGTACCAAGGAAGGGTTGCCCCCCGCCCAATTAGCAAACTTCAGGGGTCTTTCTGGTATTGAGGAGCACTAAGTTTGCTCTCAAAGGAATTCTTGGTGGGAATTCATTTTGTGGAAAGTGGAGCACACATTGGTAGCACTGGCAGTTCATGGTACTTCTGCTTCAAAAGGGCAATTTCTTTTTCCTTTTTTTAAGTATATTTTTTTGTTTCAAAATATTAAGGCAGTACAAATGTTTTTGTTACATGGATTCCTTTCGTAATCCTTAAGTCAGGGCTTTTAGTGTGCCCATCACCCAGACAGTGTTCATTGTACCCAACAGGTAAGTTTTTGCTCCTCAGCCCCTCCCCCTTTGTTGATTTCCAATGACCTTTACATCTCTTTGTGCCCGTGTGTGCCCATGAATTAGCTCCCAATTATTAGAGAGTGCATGCGGTATTTGTTTTTTCATTCCTAAGATACTTCACTTAGGGTAATGGTCCCCAGTTCCATCGAAGTTGTTGCAAAAGACATTATTTCATTCCTTTGTATGGCTGAGTAGTGCTCCACGGTGTACATATATATACACTCCATTTTCGTAATCAGAAGTGCAGTTTCCTCACTCTAACACATGATCAGGTTGTTTTCCTCTTAGATTCAGGAAATTGTTGTCTTAGCTGGGACTGTTCAGTCTGATAGGATTCCTTACTTAGTTTTCTCTTAAATTGCATGGTGTTTTGACCAAGTACTTCCAACATAGGCTCCCTTTTTTTTTTTTTTTTTTAAGAAAACCCTTATTTTCCTGAAATAATATCATACAGAATTGCAAGTAGAGACAACTGCCTCTAAAGAATTAATTGCCTGTAATTAGAGATTAAAGTATAATGGGGTTCAGAGAGACGAGTTACACATTGTAGTTTCAAAGTAGAAAAATAATCAGATATTAAATCAAGCTGCAGAGATATAAGCTATAAGGAAATCTTTTAAAAATATGTAATATTTTAAGTGCTTTACTACAGACTAATATAATTTTGCTTTAAATGAGAATGATGACTCCAGAAGATGAAAAATAGTCTAAAAATATAAACACGGTGTAATTTTTAAAGGCTTTCAATGCTGTCCATCCTCTGGGACTTTTCTCAAATGTCACCTGCTCCTCAAACCTTCCCTAGACCCTTACCCAGATGTGCCCTTTCCCTCCCTTAGAACTCCCCAACATTTCGTTTGTACCTTCTGTTTTAATCTGCCTTATGTTTGTTTTTGTACATGTCTCATACCTTGCTCTTCCCTTCGTTCAACTAGATCTTAAGTTCCTTGAAAACAAGGTTTGTCTTATCTATTTTGGCATCTCCCGGAATACCTAGAACAGAGCCTAAACCATAAAAGGTGCCCTCAATAAGCATAGAAAGAATAAAATACAATCCAGACCAAGCTTTTATTAATGGGACAATGAGAAAAGGCTTGTTCATCAATGGCTTTCTAGTCATGGAGTAACTTCTCTGTGCCTAAAGGACACCCTTCTGGTTTTATGAGAGGCTAGGAAAATAAACTCCTCTCTCAGGGCAGGCAAAGGCATAATCTCGCTCTCTCTGGGTTCTCCCTATTGTGGCTAAAATATTGACTGTTAATATGATACTTTGAATTTTGAGCTTGGATGTGTGAATTTGTATTTCAGCACCTCGAGTAACACAGTTAGAAGGAAATTCATGTGAAATTTTTTGGGAGACGGTACCACCAATGAAAGGCGACCCTGTTAACTACATTCTGCAGGTATTGGTTGGAAGAGAATCTGAGTACAAACAGGTAAGAGCCAGTGTGCACAGCACACGTGAAGCTGAGCCCGGCTGCTCCTTGCCTCTGCCCATTGCCGTGAATGATTCAGTGAGCTACATTTTTCTTAAAATCAGTAGCAGAAATTGCCTAACATGCACCTGTTACCTAAATTTTCAGGGTATATAAGCCCTAGTTTTACATTTCATTTCGTATATGGTGGTATTCATCTTAAATTTTCAGTTCTCTAGCGTAAGCTTGTCTTGTAAAGAGTTTTAAATAGTTTATTTGTATTTGACATTGGCAGTGCTGTTTACAAGTATCATCGTTATTAAAAACTAAAGTGCCAGTGATTTTACTGTAGAAGGGGAAGTAGTCTTGACCTAACTACTGAAGCCTATGTCCTGTCTACTTTTTTTATAGAAGTAATGGAAGGCTGAGGGAGATGATGCATGGGCCCTTGAGGCCTGTGATTCAGAAGCTCTAAGTCATGCTTGTCACCCTTTAATGTCATAGGAATCACCTGGGAATCTATGAAAATGTAGATTCTGATTCGGTAGGCCTTGGATGGGGATTCAGGCTCCCTGGTGATACTGATCTTGCTGGTCCATGGACATAATTTGAATGGAAAGGCTATATAAATCACATGATAAACCCATGCAAGAGAGAATGTAATTGGAATATAGCCAGATAAAGAATTTAGTTTTATCATTTTTCACATCCCTTATTGATTTTTAATTCTTCCAAAGAAGAATCAGGTCACTGGCTCTGAGGGATTCAAATACTCCGTAGGTTTCCATAAGGGTCCCTGGAACTTAGCAACTGTTTTTGTGAAATCAGGATATAATGCTGTTTGTTCCATTAGGAAAGCAGAGGTCCATTCTTTACCAGCACTTTTAATAGGCACATTCATTTATATTAAACTTGCAAAGTTGAAGATTAGCATAATTTGTGAAGATTTCTTTATTCAGCTTTCAAGCTTCCAAATGCACAAGACAAATAGAAAATAATGTGATTCAGAGTTTTTATTTAATTGCTGGTTGGTGTTTCTTATAAATAATACTTGCAAATAAGATGTGTAAGAAAATCAAAGAAAATTTTGGACATTTTGCTGTACTTCGTTAATATGAACCATCAGATAAAAGATCGAAATTTTTTTTTTTTTTTTTTTTTTTTTTTTGAGACAGAGTCTCACTCTTTTGCCTAGGGTGAGTGCCGTGGTGTCAGCCTAGCTCACAGCAACCTCAAACTCCTGGGCTCAAGCAATCCTACTATCTCAGCCTCCCGAGTAGCTGGGACTACAGGCATGTGCCACCATGCCCGGCTAATTTTTTTCTTTATATATTTTTAGCTGTCCAATTAATTTCTTTCTATTTTTTGGTAGAGACGGGGTCTCGCTCTTGCTCAGGCTGGTCTCGAACTCCT
>RJWJ010031234.1:0-19334 GCA_004363605.1 Indri indri
ACAGGCATGTGCCACCATGCCCGGCTAATTTTTTCTCTATATATTTTTAGCTGTCCAATTAATTTTCTTTCTATTTTTGGTAGAGATGGGGTCTCGCTCTTGCTCAGGCTGGTCTCGAACTCCTGAGCTCAGAACGATCCGCCCACCTCGGCCTCCCAGAGTGCTAGGATTACAGGCTTGAGCCACCGTGCCCGGCCTTAGAAACCCCTTTTTAAAAATGCCACACGACCAGCTCTAAGTTAAGGGGGGAAAAGGAAAAGCAAACGTTTTGGCTTTGACTTCAGTCTTTGAATTTGGTTTTGTGGTCCAGACCACACCAGACCCACCCTGCCATACCCAAGTTGGGTCTCCTTACAAAGAATTTTTGAAAAGAAGAATTGATAACGATGGAGCAGGTGGAAGGGGACAATCAGGGAAAGAGCTGGGATGTGACATGCTAACAGACATTAGATTAGTACTAACAGCAGTAACAGTGCTTACAATGGTAGCAATAGCAGAGGTATAGGAGTAATGGTAAGGTTAGCAATGGCAGTGGTGGTGGTAGAACACTGACAGCAGCAGGAGTAATATTAATAGCAGCAATCGTTTGGAGAAATGCCCACTGAGTGCTAAAAACTGTAGCGTAGGACTAGTTTTTCTTTATTACCTTCACTATTAATGAGAAAATTATAGCTCTGAGGTTAGGTAATCTGCCCAAGGCCACATAGAGAGTAAACAGCAGACCTAATGATTTGAAATCAGACATTTCTGATGTTTTCTAGTCATACTCAGGGTCCTCTGGATAAATCCCAGAAACACCTCTAAGCCATTCATTTTGCCATTCCTTTTACATGAAATACCATTCCCTTTCCTCTCTAGCTAGCCACTCCTATTTATGCTGCAAAGCCCAACTCACTTTCTCCCTCTCCTCCATGAAGCTCCTCTGATTACTTCAACTCCTATGCAGTCACAGCCCTGACCACGTGAGCTATTAACTTGGCGCAATGACACACTTTGGCCTTGTAACATACTTTGCACTGTTATTTAAGTTTATATGTGTGTCATCTTACCTGAATGTATAGACCACCTTTTATATTTCTTTGTCTTTCCTCAAGTACCTGGTACCTGTGAGTATTAATATACAGTAACCATTCTCCATATAGAGTATATAGCATAGCACATGGAAGGCATTCTATAAATGAATGAATGCATTTCTTAATCTTATGGGCGTAAATGATGCCCAGATGATGAGGCCAGATTACACCAATCATGGCAGCAATGTACAGAGGGTCTAAAGTGAAATACCGTAATGTCACCATCTACTTTACTTAGCATAAAAATGCATTTAAATCCCCACAATTCTTCTCTTTGGAAAAGGTATACATCTGTGAGCAACTCCCTAACAGAAAAAGGCAAATTTTAGAACATGAAATCTTCCTAGCTCATGACTTGTGCTTATTTAACTGAATGGCCTTTTCACTGGAAAATTTTATATAGTTAACCAATTCATGTGTCTCTTTTAAACCACAAGGCTGAAATGACCCAAGGAATCTAATAGTAAGAATTCACTCTTTGGGGAGAAAACCTCTGGTTTCTAAGTGCTAATTTTTAAACCTGCATCTCTTTCTTCCTGAGGGCACAGCATTTATCTTGCATATGAAATTTCTTTGGGTCTTTCATTTTGGGATAACTCATGCTAAGTGAACCTAGCAGGAAATCTCAGAAGAGACATTGTGTAAAAATGTGACAAGGATCGACTAGCTCTAACAATTACTGACAGTCTTTGCTGGAATATTCTTCAATGTACAACAGGGTGTTCTGTGGAAGTTCTGCTGTGGCATGTGGTGTAATTTCAGCCTGGCTGTGGACACATTCTGGACAGCAAAGACGGCTGAGGCTGCTGTGGTCGCCCTAACAATTGCAGGGCTGGCACATCAGCAGGATGAGAATTGGAGAAGTCTGGCAAAAAGTAAAGCCGCAGGAGGGTGAAATCTGGAGGAAGAAAGCTTGCTTTCCTGAGCCACCCAGGAGGCTTGGGGCAGAGCCTGTCCAACTCAAACCGCTTCTCCTGCGTATAACCTGGCAGAAAAGCCTGCTGGGAGGTAAGCAGCCAAGGAAGAAACGACAAGGGGGAGAGCTAGAGGCAGATGCTGAAGGTGGGTAGGACAGATGACAGACAGAGCTAAGAACAAGCAATCACAAAGAAGCACAGAAGACCAAAGATAATAAGAAAAAAACTTTCTTCTATGAGAAACTTAGAGGACAATAACAGCTGTCAATTATATGGTGCTTACTATATGCCAGACATTGTCCTAACTGCTTTACAAGCATTACCTTATTTAGTACTTACAAGTGGCTATAGAGTAGCTATTATTTGATCCATTTTATAGATGGGAAAATTAAGACACAGAGAGGTTAAGTGACTTGCCCTAGCCACATAGCTCATCAGAGGAAAAGATGAGATTTGAACTCAAGCAGTCTGTCTCTACAGTCTGAGCTCCTGGTCACTAAGCTACACCATCTCTCACAGTCACACAATGTAAAATTATAAAACATATGATTTGTATATAACATGTGATTGCCTGAGGCAGGATTCTCAACTGTGCCTGCTGCCCAAGGCCAGTATGTGCGGGTGAGGGGCACAGGTGATGACTCAGCCCCGCTGACTGTCCCAGACCACATCATAACTGGCAGAAGCTGGTTTCTATTTGTCACCACACATATGCCCAGGAACTCTGGGGAAGACATTAAAGAGTTTATTTTTCAGGAAAATATTCTCCCCAGAGAAAGCTTACTGCGAGAGCTAGTAATGGCAGGAAAGAAGGAAAAAGTGATAGGTTTTGCCACATTATAGAATTCATTTTTAGATAAATTAAAGAATGAAATGCTGACTTTGATGCTACTTAAGCTTGTCCACTAGACATTCTACATTAAACAAGGAAACATCGTCATTTTGTAGGAGGAGCTCCAGTCAGGGAAACACTGCATTTTAAGCGGGAAATTATATATGCCATGTATGGTATTTGAGAACCTACGGGTTCAGGTTGCTCTCAGGATCTTTCCATTATGGATGTCAAAGGTTCACTATCATAATTCAGAGGCAGAATGCTATGCTGGGCCAGTGCTTTGGAACCCGGAAGACCCAAGTTTAAATCTGAGCTCTACTATTGGTGAGTAACATCTTTTAGCTTCCATTTTTTTCATCTATAAACAGAAGATGGCATCCCAGCCATAAAAAGATTATACAAACAGTAATTGTAAACCGTATTGCTTTCTTGATACTGACTTCTGGTTGATATGAATTCCTGATAATTCTCATGTGTAATACCACAAAATGGATATTCTCACTCAATTTACTGAAAATGTATCAGATACAGGACTAGCTGCACAGAAAAGCAAATACATGTAGGTAAGAATATCAAACCATTTTTCTGATTGTAGATGTGCCTACCTTGATCTTAAACTAGAAAAGGATAAGTGATCATGGTAACATTTAGGAAATTACTCAGAGGTCCATACCCATGAGTGTTCGGAAGGCTAAGCCAGTTCACAGGCATCGCTTATGGAAAGTTTATCCAACTGGCTCTAATGATAGGGTGCTTCACAGTCTTCCCCAATCCGCAGAGAGTCAAGAGTTGCTTTTCTAAAAACAGAAGGCTTTCCCGCTAATCCTGGAATCTCTGAGGGATAAGAGAAGCCAAAGGGATCAGATCCTTGTATTTTATAAATGGTAGATACAAGTTATATTTGGAATCCCATGTTGAATGCAGAACTAACAAATCCATAGAGGAAAGGCAGCAGGCTTTGCCGGACCATAAATTAATTACCTTTAATGGCCAGGCTTAGGGTAAAAGCAAAAAGACACGCGAGGGCTCCCCTATCTGCTGCTTTCATTTTGGTATTTAGCACTAGAGTTAAAAATCACTTTTAATCAGCAAGAGAGGCAGTTGCTTTTAAAAGAGTAACATGCTGAAGGGAGAATTTCCCGATATTCTAGGGAATCTGAACTTTGGCTCTTGCTGTGGAATAATCCTACATACCCCCATCTGATATAAACTGCAAATATTTTTTGTCCCCTTTAAGTCAATAGGCCAAAGTTCTCTAAAGGTTAACGGAAATGATCTACCCACTATCCTTCCTCTTAAAATTTTACTGCATAGGGTTAGCATTCGCCCCTCTCATAAACCGAGCGAAGTGAACACAGCAAGTCTTTAGAATTAGGGAATCCAAATTCCAAATTATATTGTGCTATAAAGTAGAATTCTTTGGGGTCCATTTTTTGTGAATAAAGGTGAAGACAAGAGACTTTTTTCTAAAGAATACGTTCTCATATACACTGTGTTACCGTTTGGCACACAACAGTCTATAGACTTATTTTCTACTTAAGTCAATGACAATTTTAGGAGTATAATAATCATCTTCCTTCATATCACAGTCAAATTTCAATTAACTCTATATTGGAAACTGTAGCTTTGGGGCTCTCTTTCCACCTGTTAAGAGGATCAGAGTTAATTCTTTGGATGAGAATAAAAACCCCTACTATTTCTTTCATTCAAAATTTGGAATTGCCTGTGCCTGTTCCCTGTGGTCACTCATATTAAGTTAAAGTGCTGGAGGGCGGGTAGCTGCCAATCCTGGGGTCTTGCATGCTGTTGCGGTGTGTCACAAATAATTGCACAAACAGCAGCAAATGGGTCAATGTTTGTAAATGGCTTTATTTTTAACAAACTGAAGTAAACTGAAGATTAACTGGATGTGAGCCGCACTTGCTCTTATTTTAACAATTTCTAAAATGGAGAATGAGCTTGTCCACATCTGAACTGCTTACTTAAATATCAGTAATATTGTGGTGGCAGTTGTGAATTTCTCTAGTGCTTCACCTATATCCTCTTTCCCCACATGTTTCTGGATTTAGTAGATATCTAAGTTTTCCCTTAGGAATGTTTAATGACTATTATCATCTAAAATGCACATTGTGGCAGAAGTAGTTGGAGACTCACTGGTAAACAGCATTAAAACATCTATATTTTTTCCTTAGTCGAATCACTTTTGAGAAAAGATCCTATGAAAATAATCTGAGTGGAAAAAACTATTGGCACAATGGAAGATGTTTGCTTCAGTGTAATTTATAATAATGAAAGCTACTTAGCTGTCACGGCAAAATCAGGGGCATGTTTCAGTGAATTCTAGCTTACGGAATATTATGTAGCCATTAAAAATAATTTTGAAGATGCAGCAACACGGAAAATGTTTATGAAATAACCATTAAATGTGTGTCCCAATTATAATCTTGCATAAATGCTTATAAAATTAGAATGAGACTCAAAAAATTGAAGGGAAAATACATAAAATATTGTGTAAGAACGGTACAACATAAATGATCCACCGCCAATCATTTTCAAAGCTTACTTTACTATTTCCCAATAATTCAGAAAAAAATTTTTTAAATGGCCTACACAGTATATTATGCTTTTAAAAGAAGCCAAGCAGGAGATGACTAAGGAAACCAGAGGAAAAGGGAACCGACATATTCTGGTAGTCATGGATCTTACTGAAGCTTGGTTGGGTCACCTGAGATGCCAGTGATAGTAACTCATGAAATCGTTAGTCCTTAAAATATTGGCTAAAATAGTCAAGCTAATCTCGAGAAAAGTCATTTTAAAAAGTGAGAGCGCTAGACAGAAGCCTACCCAGAGCGTCTTGTGGTCTGGAATTTATCGTGGTATTTGACTGTGAGTGTATATGTTCGCATATTTATTTATTTATTTTTTAACATTATCAGCATGAGAACAACTAGAAATGTGCTGTAGGTTTCTCAGTAGTCAAGACAGCTGCGACAGCTACAGGGTTTCATTTATAGACACTGACACTGCACATTTCAGTACATATCAGACACAAAGGTTAAAATATGTACATACTGTTCTTCAGCATAACATCTAAGCAAAGATTATAACTCTTGACAGCACCAAAATGTTGCTTTTCTTATTTTTTCAAGTTGTACACCCAATATAACTTTGTTCCCTGATATTTTTTATAACACAAATAAGCAAACAAAAAATCAGGCATCTAATCAAAATGCATATCTTCCATATGCAAAGTCTCAGATGAAGTAAAACTGGTGACAAGAATTAAGGGAAGATCTGAACAGATTTATTTTTACAGTTAAGTTGTTTCATGAAGCATAGATACATGTTTTCCTTATAGCTAATATTAACACAAATATGTCTATCACTCAAGTCTTCTGACATCCCAAGATTGCTGCTTGGGATGAATAAGGCCTGTGGCTCACAATATCCTTAAATTTGACTTCATGAAGAAGAATGGCAAATGACATTTGCCATTATACTTCAATGTGAGGCATCTTTTTGGAATATATTTGAGCATATTCTGTAAAGTGCTGATTAGCCCTTCTTGATCTTTACTCCTGACAAGAAATGAAGGATCCTTGGATTTTATAAATCTTGAGCACATTACATTTTGGTAGTTTAAAGACTAATGAAAAACAAAAGAGAAAAACAAAGCCAAAAATCATAAATCCTGCCTGACTAGAAGGCATTCCTCGCTTATCCCTAAAAGAAATTCATTCCTGCACATCTTGTTTGAATTTAACTTCTGAAGTTTGTCTTGTTCCATCTCTAGAACAACTCAGGCGGCAGGGTACAGAGATATGACTACATGAATAAAAACACATGAGCAATGCAGCCACTGCATATACAAAAACAAGATGAGACAGAAAATTATTAACTGTCAAGTGACATGTCACTTGGATACACATGTTTCTGTATTTTGTCATGAATGTTCAATCCGAAAGCTACTGGAAGTATCTAAATTCTCCTTCCCCCGATATTGCAAAACATGGTAACATAATCAGGAAAAGCTAATGTGTTATGAACAGCGTGCTGGCATCCCTTTTCAGTTCTAGAAGATCCACTAAAAAAAAAAAAAAGTATTCAACACTGAACACCGTACAATACATTCCATAACTCTACAATGAAGGGCAAGATGCTCGTGCTAACACAACACCAGGTTCTTCCAAGAAGGCGCCTTGCACAGATGCTGGGTTTGAGTTTTACTTGGGAAAAGAGTGCTGTTTTTCTTTTATCCCCACCCACTCTTTCTTGAACCAGCCTTACATGATTTATAGTATTTTTATTACAAATATAGTAATGAAACCTCACTTTGTGCAGATTGCAGTGGTGATGAGGGAATTGGGGTGGTTTGGCAATGGACGGAGGTGGAGAGTGAAATGCAAAATTCTATTCCTGTCACAAGTGAGAAAAACACAGTTCTAGGTTGACCCTGGATACAGTCAAGTTCACAAGGGTACTCCTGGAGGGGAAGGGCATTGATGGTGTATGTGGCCATGCCTGTAATGAGATGAAGTATATAAACTGCGTTTCCCCTTTCCTGAGTATCCGAAAACGCAGAGAGAAGCAGGGTAACAGTCTGCAGCAATCACTACTGGTGGCCAAATTTCTCTGGGGGGAAAAGCAGGTTTATTTTCATGCTTTTATATTAGTTGAAGCTTTTGAATAAACAGAATTCTTAGGGAACACTCAAGGGATGATCCTGCCTGTCTGACCTTCCTGTGGTACCCTGCCTGGAAAGTTTTCTTAATTCCTTTAGAGATCTGGGATTCTGATCTGGTAACTTGCAATGAAGCAGTGTAAGCAGCAAGAAGATGAGGTAGTGACTTAACTTTCCAGCTGCTCAAGTTCAGACAAGACAGGAAAACTGACTGGGGCATTCTGGTTAACAGGCAAAATGGTACAGATTTCACAGGTCTAGAGAACCGAGCTAGTCAGGGTCTACTTCAATTATGAACCAAGAGATTTGAAAAGACCCAACTACCATTTCTTATTATGATCTCTTACCTAAAACATCTGCTCATTTTGGGAGAATGAGAGGAAGTGGAAGGCTGAAGTGAAGGGGTATTGAAAAGAGAGAAGAACAGAAATCAGCTGGCGTACTAACCTCCACCTCTTACACTGGGTTCCCTGCGCTTTTAGGACCTCTGATTTTCATAGACCGATCAAAAATGGTGAAATGGAAGAAACACATCTAAACACAAGATGATCTTTAGGCTTCAAGAATCATACAAATATTCAACTAATCATTCAGTTTCAGACAAGAGACTCTATAATTTTATATGAATGATTGACCATTCAATCGTATGAGCCTATAAACCTTGGCTTCAATCTGGATCTCACATTCAGTACCCTTCAGAAGGAATTCCAGAAGATAGCTTGGAAATTGTACCCTCCCTTCATGTGTTGAAAAGGTCTATCTAGCACCTTTCTGACTATGTCATGGCTCCACTACATACAAAACTGAGGTTCTTCACACTTGTCATTCAGAAATGCTACATACTGAAGTTTTGCTTAATAGTACATTGGCAAAGATTTTTTAAATGATAATCCTCAATGCCAGCAAGGTAACAGTGAACAACACCATTCTTGTTTACCACTGGTAAGAATAAAAATGACTATATGAATGAATCAGACAAAAATGACAACAGAATACATTTTTTGGTTAAGTATTTCAAACTGGCAAAGATTCAAAAGTGTCTTAATTCCCACGGTGGGTAAGAAAGGGCAAAACAGACTCTCACGTATCTTATACTAGAACCTGCTTCTCGGAGACTTTGGTGAAGCACATCAAAATTTCCATTGTATACATTTTTAGACAGCAATTCCCCCAACAAAAATTTATCCTAAGGGAATAACTGGACTGGGATTCAGAAGATGTAAATACTAGTTGTTCATTGTCGTACTGTTTATACATTAATGATTTAAAAAACGAAACTACCTAAATGTTCATCAAGAAAGGACTGGCTACATAAACTTTCAGTAAACCCATATGTAGGCTAATATATACCCATTATAATAATACATAGCTGTATTTAGTAACATATAAATATTTCCACAATGAAATTTGTTTAAAATAGGGGGAGATTATAAAAATGGAGTATAGGGTATGATCCATTTACATATATAAATTTGAAAAATATGCATATGCAAAATCCTGGAAAGATACAGCCAGAAATGTTAACAGTGGCACTTCCTGTGCATTGTACGGGAGACACAAGGGATTTTTACTTTTCTTTTACACCTTTCATTGATACATGAATCATTAATAACGAGAATGCATTGTTTGCAACAGTTAAAATTTTTTAGATGGTTTAAAAAACACTGTAACAGAAACTTGTAAAGCCATGACCAGCTTAAGAAACAAAATGCTATGGCTCATGCCTGTAATCCTAGCACTCTGGGAGGCCGAGGCGGGTGGACTGTTTGAGCTCAGGAGTTCGAAACCAGTCTGAGCAAGAGCGAGACCCCGCCTCTACTAAAAATAGAAAGAAATTAATCGGACAACTAAAAATACATAGAAAAAATTAGCTGGGCATGGTGGCGCATGCCTGTAGTCCCAGCTACTCGGGAGGCTGAGGCAGAAGGATTGCTTGAGCCCAGGAGTTTGAGGTTGCTGTGAGCTAGGCTGACAGCACGGCACTCACTCTAGCCCAGGCAAAAGAGTGAGACTCTGTCTCAAAAAAAAAAAAAAAAAAAAAAGAAACAAAATGCTGCCAATACAGGGGAAGCCCCTCTAGCCTCCCTCCCATGGCATGCCCACCACCCAGGGATAACTACGATCCTGGATTTTGTAGTTCTCTGTTCCGCGCACATCTTTACACATTTATTACACACATTAAGTATCCCTAGGCACATTGCTTATATTCTGCCAAAAAAATAATAAAGCTGTCCTCATTTTATGGGGAAAAGAAATCTTACTGAGCTGTACCCTCCTCAAAACGGCTTTGGGCAGTGGGTCAAAGCCACCAGCAGACCATGAGGCATCTGACAGCTGCGGGGTAGATGCTCCAGACGTTCCTTCCCTGTGCTCTGGCCACATCCCTCCCCTGAGATATAGTCAGGAATAGCTCAGGGACCTGTGTGATCCTCTGCTTGGGCAGGGGAGGAGAAAGTAGAATACAGGGCCTTCTGACTGCCTGTTCCTTCTCATGGTGGTAAAATGATTCAACAACTCATACTTTCATGTGTAAAAAGACGGAATAATGTCTTCTTGCCAGCCATATCTGTGGATTCAAATTGGTTGGGATTATTAAAAACTACATATTACTGAATAGCGATTTAGAAATTTAGAAAAATATAGAATGAAAAAGCAAAATGTTTAAAAGTTTCTCTATTGCAATTTTTCACATGTGTGAATAAACACTTGAAGGGATATACAAAAAAATCTTACATGTGCATGAAATCTTGGTGCTATTTCTTTTAATTTTTATTCCTATTGTTATTTTTAAGTAGAAAAATTAAAGAGGTAAAAATAGATAAAAAATGAATTGCTCTATATACCACTATACAATCAGCAGAATGACTAAAATTAAAATGATTGACAAACCATTGGTGAGTATGCAAAACAACTCAAGTCTCACACCTTGATAGTAGGAGAATAATTTGGTTCAACCACTTTATTTCTTAAAAATTTGACAGGTTAGCTGTTTCTAATAGCTAAACACACACCTATACCATGACTTAGTAGTTTCACTTCTAGTAATATATGAGAATGAGTGCTACGTGCAGAAAAGACTGGAATAAGAATGTTCACAGCCTCTCTATCTACAGTGGCCAAAGACCTTCAACAAAGAATGGATAAACTGTGCTAATTCATATAGTTGGATATTACATAACAAACAAAAAGAAAATATGTACTAATACATGCAATGGGTGAATCTCAAAAACATGTTGAGCAAAAGAAACCAGATACAACTAAATAGAAATTAAATGGGACACAACCTGACATTCCAGATTAATTTTCTTTGCCATAACCAGTATGATTCTATACATAATAGAATTAGTTCCATAATTCACAGTTCACACAATAAACTTATTAACAAATGGGAGAGGTGGAAGCAATGGGTGAAGGACCGTTATTTTGAAGACGGAAAAAAAATAAATGCTTGTATCGAGCCAGAATCTGGTCTTTCTGTATTCAGTATTTTTAGTAGCTACATGGGCGTTTTGTGTGTAGGGAATTAGTAATTGCAGGGCTGGGGCGGAGGGGCACACCTGGGGCGGGCCCAGGTTGAGGGTGGTGCCACCCACAGAGCTGCGTCCCCCCCCATCCTGTTTAAAAAAAGAAAGAAAGAAAGAAATTGCAGGGCTTACAATAGTTTTTCAATTTCAATTAAGATTTCTTTGACTTTGATACTATACACAAATATGTGCACGCCCCTTTAAAACTCTAGAAAATAAGACCTTGATGCCTTGGCTCTTGAGATATATCTATGCCAAAGACCAGAAAATGCTATTTTCAAAAAAGGTAAATGAACTAAGAGCATAATGCACCTTTATTATTAAAAAGCATTCTGGCTTTGAGTTTTCAAAAATATGTCTGCTGTCTAGTAAAGATTAATGTAATATAGAAACCAGCTTTTCATCATACTTATTTGGCCCAGGAGAACTGTACATCACTGAATCTGGTTGGTGCTGAACACAATGATAAAGTAGGCAATAAAAGAAAGCAGGGATATTTGTATGAGCACGAGGAAGAACAAGTCTAAGCAACTTCCCAGCTAATTTGCTGCAAATGAATCCATCACAATAATGAAAATGAAAAAAAATTAATCAAGTTTGTACCTACAGTGGATTCTATTTTTTTGTGGTAGTCTACAGTCCCAAGGCATCTGTACATGGCTCCCATTACCGAAGGGTACCAAAGCACTCTTTCTCTAGGCGACAGGATGATGACACCACTTACCCTTTTCTGCTGACCTTAGACTGGGCAAAAGGCAAACTTGGGCAATATCTGATACGAAGATATAGAAGCACACAATTTGCCAAAGTGATACTGTGCTTTCTGAGGACAACTATTCACCATTGCTAAATTGTCTCAACTTGAAAGACTGAGTCGGCCAAGCAAGCCTAGCATAGTCAAGACAAGATGTACACAGACACTGCCAAGAAGGCAGGGACAACTCTAAAAGCCAGATCCAATTTCTGGTCTTGGCATGCTGAATGCTATCTCATTAGGGGAGAGAGGAAGTTGGCAAGAACTGATTGTACATTGGCCCCACCATCTGTAAATTACACAGGGCCCACATTGTCACCTAAATCTGCAGGGAAATTTCAGTGATCACAGAAGGTGGACACCACTGGGAAGGCTTCTCTGTGAATCCTTCTGCTTGTTGAACATCACATTTATGGCCTTAGCAACGGTGCAGAGTGAATTGATTGTCAAGGAAAATGCACTAACTCGCATCAAGCAAGGGAAAAAAGCTCCTGGGACAACGCTGACATGAGTGCAATGACCAGAGACTAAACTGCCACCTGCTTAGGGTGGAATGAAAAATCCTCCTTGCTCATTGTTTGGTTTTATCAGCAACTGGAGACAATGAAATAAAATATAAGCTAGCACTTAAATTATTCAAGTCTGGTAATTTCCACAAGGTCTGCAAGCCCAATGAGAGAACTACGTATGTGTACGTTCTGAGCTGCAAGTTTCTAGAGGCAACATGCATGAGGCAAGACAACAGAGATGGAGACCAGCAGACAGGGCCTTATCCTGGCCATGCCTCGATTCCACATGGTATTTAGAGAAGTCTTTTGACATCTTTCTACCCTAGTATCTGAGCAATCCAGAATAATGGTAAGAATAGGGATATACAACAAAAACATCCAGGAGTTCAAATGTCATCTGTCGTTTACTAGCTGTGTATACTTGGGCAAGTCACTGACTTTCTCTGATCTTTGTTTAAAAAAAAAAAAATGGGGTAAGACCAATCTTTTAAAGTAGAATCATGGCTCACTTGAGAAAAATGCATGACTTCCTAAGAAACCAGATACCTGGAAATATCTGTGAAAGTTCTTTGTAAATTAGGAAGGGTTATACACATCTTAGCTATTATTGCTTCTGCCATGACCTACCCCCCAGGGCAGTGTGGTGAAGTGTAAATTAGGTGAAAGATCTTGTAGACAGCAAGGCATCAGTGTGGGGAGGCACTACAGCATCCAAGAGAAGGCAAAGACTTCGGAATAACAAATCTGGGTCAGAACCACACACCTCTAAAAGCTTGACTACTTAGAAACTTGACTACTCAGAACTCGGGCATTCACAACCTGAAGTCTGTGGACTTAAAGGTGCTGTGGGTGGAATTCAGGAGATTGAACTTAGACAAAAAATAAGTTCAATCATTATTTTCACTAACTTTTAACTGAAATGTAGCATTTCTCTCAATTATGAGCAAATGCAACTAATCACAGTATTTTCATGGTATCTATGACTGTGCACCTGTAGCAGTCACAGATATTTTGGTATCACAGTGTGACTGTGGCAGACATATCCCAAATATTTCAGTATGTTCTTTACACTCATCACTAACTGCAGTTATGGAAGCTACTAACCCAGTACCAAAGCTTTCTCATTAAAGGCCTTATTAAAGCAGCACACGTGTTGCTGTTTCAAAAATTTATCATTTAAAAATTTTGACAACTGCATTTTAATATAATTGGTTTTCTTTGTAATCCTATATATTGTAGTTTATGAATTCAAGAACATCATTTTGGGAAGTAGTCCACAAGCTTCACCAGCTCGACAAAGGGGTCTAAAGCACAAGAAAGGTTAAGAGCTCCCATGCCCTCCCTAGGAGTCCATTTCCTTAAGTGTCAAAGGGAGAGAAGAGCTATGACTAAGGGTCACAGTGAGGATTGCAGATGACACAGTGAAGTGTATTGCCTAATGTCCCACACATAGTAGGTGTTCAACTAACAGAAGCTTCTTTGTGTTGAAAGTGATGAGACAAGGGACTTAATTTTCTATCTTAGCATTTCATTCTTCCTAACATAACAATTTCAAGAAGAAAGTTTATCTTTGGTCTTTCAAGGATTTTAGGTTAATGCTTTCTTATGATATGACTCTCTCTGTTTGTTGGATGGCCTTGCATGTTGTTTGTGATGGCATGGCCATGTGGATGTCCGTTCTAAGTCTAAACTGCTATTTCTGGAAACAACCTATGCACAGGCCAGAGGTGAGAACTCTGGGGAAGAGTCTACACTATGGCTGAGGATGGGGAGGCTTTTCCGGGGACATACAGTTGACTTAGCTGCACTGCTTCGAGCCAATGGGCAAGACCTTGGCCATGCTGGAGGAAATGAGAACAAGTTATTTAGAACCTGGAAACTCAGAGCTATTTTAAAGCTTGCCAGTGAGAGTGCCTTCAAAGGCAGGACTAGTCTTTAGACTCAGCATAATGAACCTCAATGTGAGAAAATTAAGTAACGTTTCAACTTGAGTCCCAAATCAACAGTCTCAGCAATATGAGAGTATTCTGCAAATGGGAATGCGCTAGAGCTACTGAGAGAAGATTCATGGTCTTCTTAATTAACTCTGAGGTGCTGCACATAAGGGGAAAACAATAAATCAAGTAGATTACTGCCAGCAATCTGAATTTCCAAATGAAATAAGAGAGGTGTAGGGCCTTGAGTCATTTTGTAAATGTGTATGGTGGGGGTGGAGGGGGAATCTCCAAGGTCATCTCTTGTGTTATAATTTGCCACTTTGTGATTTAATTTCATACCACGTGCAAAGTACTTGCTGTACAGTCAGGACAGGATACAGAAAGATTAGTAAGATACATATGGGAGAGCAACACCACGCACACACACAAATAAAACTGTAATCGTTATTCGTGCATTTATTCAAAATATATTTAATGAGTACCTACTGTGTGGAGACAGTGTTTCTAGGAGCTGAGGATGGCAGTGATGACCAAGATGGACAAAGTCCCTGCCACCATGGAGCTCACATTCCAGAGGAGGAGACAGGTACTCAAAAAGACAGTTAAATAAACAGTGTGATTTTAGGTGGTGATAAGTGCTATAAAGAACAGTAAAGAAGAGTAAGGGCACAGAGAGGGATGGACAAACCTACCCTAAACATGCGTAGTCCACCCTCAGGCCATGGACTCCTGGAGGACTCTCATAGAAATGAGGACTGGAGGAAACACAGGATCGGGGTCAGGGAGTCCTCTCCACAAAGGTGATTGCTAAGGTCATGGAATGGAGCAAAATACTAGGGACAGAACTTAGGGAGAAGCCATTATTTTTATGGTAAAGAGTCAGGAGAAGAACCAGGACAGAAGTTAATGGGCACAAGGGAAGAAAGGATTTCAGAACCAACAGCATCTGCTGATGAGGGGATGGGGAATTCCTTTAGGAACTTGACTACAGTACGAAATGCTTGAAACTGAACTGTGATGAGTTTAGCAAGGTTTCAACCTGAGAAGAAGGGATTATGGGACAACCTCAAAGGTCCAGCTAAGGTTGGAGAGATTGTATCTGAAGTGGGACAAATCATGCTGCTACGGACTTTTTTGTAGCAACTCTCTGCAGCTGCTGAGTAGAAAGGCACATGTTAGGTTTACCTGAGGCTAAGGCCAGAGATAAGAAGTGGTCAAAGTCATAGGGAAAAGGGAATTAAACTAACAGGTAAATTCAAAGCTGAATCCAGCAACTAACCTGAGAATGGAGGGAAGTCAAAGCAGGAAGGGCTGAGATCCTCGAAGTCTTAAGGCAAATGTGGTACCCAGGAGAGGACACAAGAAGAGGAAGCTCTGGAGACTCTGGTCAACAGGGAAACTTCAATTTGAGATAATGAATGTAAAGGACAAAGTCCAGGAAATGGGTTTCTACACAGGAAAAAATACAGGAAATCCAAGTCTATTTCTAGGTGGTTTCTGCATTATTGAATCTCTATTGACCTCCAATAAGTTTGAAGATTTTGAAAATTATAATGCAGCTTTGAACTGGGCTTAAAGATGCATAAAAAGAAGACCAGTCATAAATACTGAAGAGTGGACAAAAGAAAGATTTAAAAAATGGTCTGATGTGAATTCAGTTGTATAAGCAACCTGTTTAAAACACTGATTGCCCTAAGAACAAGCTGTAGACTACGGAGACTACTGGAAGCCCAGTTCCTAACAAGTGAATCACATCACCAAATTCTGCCAAGACTCAAGCTCACCTCCATGCATTTTGTGCCAGCAACGCAACCTAATTGCGTTGGAGCAAGCCAAAATGTCACATAAGGGCTCTCCTTCCAGCTTCCTAGTGTTCCTTGAGAGTATATGGTCTTTGCAGAACACAATGAGCAGACCAAATAAGGTTAGAGATATTACAAAAAAAAAACTGGCAGGCAGCCATCTCAGGTTTATTTCAACTGATGTCCATAAAAACATACGCTAGGAATATGGTAGCATGATGTCTGGTGTTTGAGACCTAACAGCATGCAACATGTTTATGGCATGCATTAGGCCACAAACTTCAGTCTGGGGCTGGGGCACACAGCAGAAATTCAGATCTGGTAGACAAAGGAGGAAAATAGGAAAGCATGTCTTGTACTGTAATAAATATGCCTGCTCTCAGAAGACCATAAACAGGTGGTCTCATGAAAAACAAAAAACAAAAAACACCACTTTCAGATTAAAAAAAATCAAATGCTTCAGGCTTGTTTGTATATAAAAAAAATAGGCCAGTGCACACTTGGCTAATTACAGCATTTTTTATGAGGCTATGAGTGACTATAATCTGGCAAAAATGAGCCCAACTGAAATAGCAAGAGTGAGGGTTTGGGAGGATTAGGTGAGGTTTTGGAGTGGGAAGAAAGCAGGAAAGAGGAAGAAAGCTTTCATTAAGCAGTTCAAATTCTGGTAGAAGGACAAGAAAAAGAAAAAGCATCCAGGCTGATTTTATTTTCATTCAAAACAACCTCTTATTTTGCACATTTTTACTTTAAGTCCTTGAACACGTTTATAATGGCTACTCTCATGTCTTTGTCTCCTGAATCTAACATCTGGCCCGTCTCAGGGAAAGTCTCTATTGACTGCTCTGTCTTCCTTATCTAAGGGAAGACTTTCCTGCTTCTTTCATGTCTAGTAATTTTTTCTTGTGTATCGGACATTGTGATATCTGATCCATTCCCATGAAGACTACTGAATTTTGTTCTAGCAGGCAGTTCAATTTCAGGCTAATCATATTGAACTTGCACAGGCCTAGATTTTACTGGGGCAAATCTCTGGAAAGCCCAAAATGTTTCCCAAGACTCTAACTTGTCAAGACTCACCTTCAAACTCTGTCTCCTCTGAGGATCTTACGGGGGTTTGGTTTTAGGTCTGGCTGCGGTGGCTCTCACACAAGCCATACTCTATAGCGAACTCCTTATTTCTAATTTGAAGTCTCTCTGCCATCTCAGTTGGAAAATGAAGGCATTAATAAGTTGTTTCTATGCTGGCTGGCATAGAATGCAACATGGTCTGTCTGTTCCAGTCTCATCCTTGTGGCAATCACTCTTCGATAAGAGTCAGTCTTACCCTAAACATGTGTAGCCCGCCCTCAGCCACAGACTCCTGGAGGACTCTCATACAGACTTTTGGAAAGTCTGCATAGCTCCCTCATCTCCAGGTGTGTTCCCTTCCCCTCCACACACATATACCCACACAGATTCCAGCAACTTTAGTTGTCCCAGCTCTGACCTCTGCCTCTTCAGTTCAGTGGGCCTGCTGTGCTCTGCCTGGGCTCCAGCTCACTCCGTTGCAGTAAGGACATTGTTGTCAGACAGTGAGAGCCAGCTGATCATGAGGTTTACCTCCCAAGCTTCCTTCCTCCCGGGGATCACAGTTTTGCACTGCCTATGGTCTAGAGCCTGAAAACCATAATCTTCTAAATATGTCCAGTTGTTTATGGCAGGAGAACTAGTGATGGCCATGATTTATTTTTACACTGCATGCCATATGAATGCTGAATAAAAGCTGTACAACATTCCACTTTCATCATATAGCTCTCTCAATGCACATGGGCAGTAGAGGCTCCTGGTTTCTCACAAAAGTGTCACTACAGCTCTTAGAATCATCCCTTCGCTCACTCACTTATTCCCTCCTAAACAAATTCATTCATTCATTCGATAAATACATGCTGAGTGTCTACTATGTGTTAGACACCATTCTGGGAACAGAAACAGGACTCAAACCTAAATAGTCTGACTGCTGCTTAACTACTACATTATGCTATAATATTTCTCAAAGAAAAAGAGAAGAGAAATACATTGGACATGTGGTAAAAAAAAAAAAAAAAAAAAAAGCAGTGATAGTTTCTGAGCAAAAAAATAAAAGCTTTATTGTTACTAGAAGCCAGTTTGGTATCTGAGCCGGTTATGAGAAGTAGACAGATCACCATTAAAAGAGGGACAAGAGAAAGAGTTGATCGAGTTAGCCTGTTAGGACAAAATTTTATCCTTCTTTTCCCCAACTGATCACGGGAAAAATGAGGGTTCTGTGTTTCGAATCAGAGAAAGAATAAAAAGCCATTCTAAATAAAAGGCTTCAAGTTTCCTTGGGGAAGTTGAGGAGGTAGATGGAAGTGGCATTGTTCCAGCAACCCCCAACACTAGCATTCAGAACCCTAGTCCCATCAGATGCTTCCAGAAAAAGTCCTCTGGGATCAGGTAGACATAAGAATTACATATTCCTCCTGGAAACTTAAAACGCACATCAGCAGGCTAGGCACGTTGGCTCATACCTGTAATCCTAGCACTCTGAGAGGCTGAGGCAGGAGGATTGCTTGAGCTCAGGAGTTTGAGACCAGCCTGAGCAAGAGCTGTCTCTATTAAAAAGCAAAACTCTGTTTCTATTAAAAAATAGAAAAATTAGCTGGGCTTCATGGCAGGTGCTTGTAGTCCCAGCTACTCGGGAGGATGAGGCAGGAGGATCGCTTGAGCCCAGGAGTTTGAGGTTGCTGTGAGCTATGAGGACGCCACTGAAGTACCCAGGGCGACAGAGCAAGACTCTGTCTCAAAAAATAAAAATTAAAATAAATAAATAAATAAATAAAGAAGCATATCAGCAAAGCAGAGGGTCTGATAAATCCTATAGCAAAGAAACCCATTTTATTTAACTCAGTATTTCCCAAACTTAATGACCATTGTACCCTATCATGAATAACGTGAGTGCATGAGAGAGAGAGACAGGAGGAGGAATAGAGGGAGGGAGACTAGTGAATACGCCTTGGAATTACCGTTCTATGAAACACATTTTACAATTTACTGTTTAACAGAAAATATGACACTAAATAAAAACCATTTTTTTTTTTTTTTTGAGACAGAGTCTCACTGTGTTGCCCAGGCTAGAGTGCCATGGCGTCAGCCTAGCTCACAGCAACCTCAAACTCCTGGGCTCAAGCAATCCTCCTGCCTCAGCCTCCCAGGTAGCTGGGACTATAGTCACGCGCCACCATGCCTGGCTAATTTTTTCTATGTATTTTTAGTTGTCCAATTAATTTCTTTCTATTTTT
>RJWJ010031235.1:0-19369 GCA_004363605.1 Indri indri
CACACACAAGATACAATATATACATTATATGTATATAATTTATACATATGTAATTTCTTATCCATTCACATGCTCTCAGACATTGTGAGGGGTTGTTTGTTTCCATGTCCTGGTTCTCGTGAATAACGCCACAATAAACATGGGGTGCAGGTATCTCTTCCAGATCCTGATTTTTTTTTTCCTTTGCATAAATACTCAGAAGTAGAATTGCCAGATCCTGGGGTGGTGAGATAGTAGAATGACGGTTTCCAGGGGCTGGTGAGAACTGAGAAATGGGCGGATGTTGGTCAAACAGGACAAAGTATCAGTTCTGCGTAAGTTCTGAACGTCTAGGGCACAACCACGTGAGTGCAGTTGATAACAGCACATTGTGTGCTTGAAATTCGCCAGGAAGGTAGATCTCAAGTGTTTGTCCTACACTCACATAAAACGGTGACTATGCCGGGGGATGGATATGCTAATGACTTTGATTAGGGTGATCATGTCACAGTGTATACCTATATCTAAATGTCACCTTGTATGCCTTACGCGGACGTTTCTGGGAGATCATCCCCGCTGTGAACCGAAGCCACCAGCTAATGGTGCTTTTAGAGAGTTTCTGTTTGTTTTCCTCTGTTTATAAGAAAGAAAAGGATTAAATTTATTAAATTTATACCCAAGTAATTTAATTTATTTTCTGGGCTTAGGAAATTAAAAAGCAAAACTCCCACGAGGAAGTTTAATTCCAGGTTCACAGTCGCTGAGCCGCAATTCTCGGTGGAAGCCGGTGGCAACTCAGCAAGGGCTCGGTAACACGTTGCAGACTCTCTGCAAGTCATTAACGGACTTCGATTCTGACCCTGTCATTTCTAGAACTCATCAAAGTACAGTGAGACAGAGGAGTGAAGTGAAATTACCTCTTCCTTTCTCTGAATATCTCGTAATTGACATAAAACATCTGCACCCAGAAGCCAGCCAGTGCCCGCGCTCCTAATCACTTCCCAGAAAAGCCCCACAGCCGGGGCTCCACGCAGCGACGCCCGCAGGGAGTGTGGCCTTCTGCATGTGACATGCCCTCCTGCAGGGGACCTGGGTGCAGCCACGAAGGGTGACGGCCACTTCCGGTCTTTTTCTACCTTGCTCACATCTTGGCAAATGATCTCACTTTTCTTCTTGAACAACCTAACGGTAATGAGAAGATGAGCAACACACGGGGGAAGAAAACCCACAGGCAGAGGCTGCAAATACTGTAGATTAGTGAGACCACAAGACCAGAGACTCGGGCGCTCAGCATGGATTTTGAACTAGTGACAGCTCCTCACGCCCCTGCCTTGCAGGCTTCAGCAAGGCCCTGGGACGTGGACACTGTCACCTCTGGTTTGCTCTCTGTGGACTGTCCTGTCCCCTCCGGGGGTTTCAGAGACCAGCTCTCAGCAGAACCTCCATCTCTGGGACCGAGCTCTGAGATGATGTGAGAGAACCCTGTGATTAAACCTATGTAGGCCATTAGTCTGTCTTCTTTTGAAAAGTTTCTGTTCATGCCTTTTGCCCCCTTTTTAATAGGATTGTTTGGTTTTTTTCTTGTTGATTTTCCTGAGTTCTGTATAGACTCTGGTTATCAGCCCTTTGTCGGATGTGTAGCATGCAAATATTTTCTCCCATTCTGTAGGTTGTCTGTTTGCTCTCGTGAGTTTCCTCGGCTGTGCAGAAGCTTTTTAATTTGATCAGGTCCCATTTATTTATTTTTGTTGTTGCTGTGATTGCTTTGGGGTCTACTTCATAAACCTGACCTAGGTAATTTGAATGGAGAGAGAGAAGGAGAGAGAAAACCTAGTAGAACAGGACTTGGAACCCTCGTTCCCACTGAGCTGAGCTGGTCTGGGGGGAGAAAAGAGAGAATTCCCGCTCTCTTGGTTAACTCTGCAGCATTGCGCCTGGGGACACTCAGCACCTACTGTCCTGGGAGCTCCATGGGCCCGAGGTCTGGCCGGGGTGGGAAGAGCCACATTGAAGGAACCCCTCAGATGGTAGACAGGACGAATACTGGGCTGGGTGGGGGGGAGCCCTCCTGCCCTGAATACTTTTGGGGTCTCAGAGAAATAGCTTTGCTTTGTGGCATGCCAGGCACCGACTGCAGGATGCCCAGCCCAACATGGTTCTCTTCCAAAAATGAAATGCGATCCTCCAAGCTTCATTACCAAAATCCCTGGAAATATAGATGGGCCAGAGATAAAAACTGAAGTGCTCATCCTCCCTGACATAGCCACTGAGCTTTTAGCTCTCACATATGTCTACATTTACACACACACACACACACACACACGTGTGTGCCTGTACATGTGCACATACCTTTGCATGTATGAATACAAATGTCTACACACACATTAAATAGGTACACAATAGATATTTAAGCAAAAGGCATGAAACCTCATTTTTTTCTTAAAATGATATTGTGAACATCTATGGAAAATTATCTTTTTGTTTTTCAGATATTCACTTTCTCTTTGCAGTAGATAGAAATGGACCATTGGTCTCTGTTCCATGTGACTTTGGAACGTGCCTCCTGCTCAAGTCCTGACCCACTGATTTGGGGCTTCGTCATGTGATACTCTTGGCTCCCATACATGGAATACAAGCCGTGACACCATGAACAAAACTGTAAATGTCCTCATGTGTGTGCCTTGAGGTCCTTCCACCAGCCGCCATGAGGAAAGCACACCTGGGTAGCTGCTGGTCTGAGGAAGAGACACAACAGGCAGTGTGTGCGGCAGAACTGACCCCTGTTCAGCCATCACACAGACCCTCAAGCAAGGAAAGTACTTGCTTGTGGTTGGAAGCCTCTGAGATTTGGAGATTGCTTCTTATACAGCATTATTGTAGCAATAGCATGTATCATGTCAATTAAAACAAAGTATCATCTTTGAAGCTGTGGATAATGGCACAGATACATTCTTTGGGACCGTACTAATAAATTTCTGTAAAGAGTGTTAAGTGCTCGTCACAGCGCCCATCATAGGAAGTAATCAATTGCTGTCACTTTTGTTAAAAATTGTACCCGGATATATGTCACTAACCCTTAATGTTGAACATCTAGGCATTTTCCATATTTTAATACTTTAAACAGCTGTTATACTCCTCTGTTTGTTAACGATGTTGGGCATATACTTATTTCCTTGGGATAAAACCCCTTAAGCAGAATTTCTGGTTCAAAGCGGATACAGGATGTTAAGGGTGCCTTATTTTGTGAAACCTGGCTGGGATTGGTGATAGCTAGCACTTCTCTTCTGTGACTGATGAAGAAGTAAGAGACAAGCATATCTCAGGGTTGGGCACGGTCAAAAATTCTGTGACTGGAGAAAAATAAATTATCAAGTCCTTTTCCACCAACCATATATCGGGCATCATTCCAATTTCCTTTTTTACTTATTATTTATTTACTTGTTTATTTAAGGCAAGCACGAAAATGAGGTTTATTGAGGAGAGAAGGATAGGATTACAGGGCAAGAGAAAGATATAGGTTTACAGAGCGTGATACATACGCCACAGATGACGATCGGACCCCTTGTCACAGCAAGGGGAGAGCAAACGAAAGGGCACAGAAAGTGGCCTGGTTATGGTCTGCATCTTGTTCTGTGGTGCCCAGATTGGGCCCTCCCTGGTGGCTCGGACGTTACCATGGAACCACTTTGGACGGTTGAGAGCTGCATGACCTGAGTCTTACTGTGCATGCAGATATCCCATGAGCCTCTCTGAAAGCCCATTGAGGGGATGAATCGAAGCGGCACCCACTTTCGTCCCTAGGAGACCTGGCATCCCACCATTTCCTTTTTAATTGTTCGAAAAATCACTGACTGAGCTAATGCAACCAAGGAAATACATGCGCTCTCCAGGTCTCCTTTCAAGCGTATAAACAGTGCTCACTCCCTTCCATCAAATGGATTGCTCTTAAGAATTCTACCAGACTGACTAGGGTTTGTGTATGCAAGCATAATTGCTACTTTATTTTTAAAAAACCCCTCTTGTACCTAATAAAGAAAGGAAGGAATAGCACTTAAAGTAGTAAGGTTATTTGTAACTCAGACTAATTATTTTAATAGTTTTGTTTGAAAAGTGTGTTTGTATAAATGAAATGGAGTGTTGGCTTTCAGTATATCACATTTCAGGGAACAATGGATTCCTTTTTTGAAGTGAAATGTCATCTGTTTTTCTACAGAAGAGAGTCCTCCGCAGCTGAGCTGGGAAATTAACTGCTACAATAGCGGGAGGGAGGGAACAGCTGGTAACCGAGACAGACTGGCTGTTCCATGTGATTCCACCCCTATTTATCTCCACGCAATTGCGGATGGGGGTTCAGCTCAGCCCTGCGTCCCCTTCTTTTACCCTTCTGGCAAAACATAGAGACAAGTCCTTAGGGTGGACTCATGTCCAGTGCATGGGGAATAGATTTCTGAAAAAGAAAGGCTGTAACCAGGGAACATTCCCGAAGTCACGATTTCGCTATGTAATTGGACTTGCTATTTTAATATGTTTCTAGACCCCCAAGGTAAGGCTTCACTCGGTTCAAATTTTAGGGGCAAATGAATTCCTATTTTAGTCATTCCTTACTTGATTAATTCAGCAGATATATTAATCTATTGAGCATCTTCTGTGCCCCGGCGCTGTACTGAGCGCTAAGCTTGCAGGGGGGATGAGAGACAAAGTCTCTGCCTCATGGCGCTTCCATTCTAGATGATGAGGCAGACAGTAAATCAGGGGGAAAGAAGGCTGTGGTTTCAGGAAGTGTCAAATGTGGCGAATATTTTTAAAAACAAATATTAGTAAATAAATCCAGGTGAAAAGAGAGAGACTCTCTGAGAAAGAAGCGTTGTTCCAGACCTAGCACCAAAAACGTCTCCTCTGAGAAGTGGTATTTGAATAGAGAACTCATTGAAGTCATGAGAGAGCCCTGCAGAGACCACAGGGAACAGCATTCCAGGCAGAGGGCACAGAGAACACAAAGGCCGGGAGGTGTGAATGTGCTGGGTGCGTCCCCCAAGAACGGCAGGCAGCCTAGATTGATAGAACCTAAGGCCAGAAAGGCCACCAGGACCAGAGATGCCAGACCTCGTAGACCAGAACAACTGGTTTGGGTTTCACTCAAAATAGAATGGGGAGTTTTGGGGGAGGGGTGTAAAATGATGTGGCCGACGCCCTGAAAAAGTCACCGTACAGGTGATTGGAATCAGCTCTATCACGGACAATCGTGTCCTATTTTGTGAAAACACCCAGCTCGATGTCTGGAGGGAGAACTTGGCCTTTATCATTTTTATAAAACTATTATAAAGTTGAATCGTGTTCTGATGGCAGAGTAGTGGAATAATACGATTTCAGACTTGGAGTAATCTTCAGGGCATCCAGCATGGCTCATTCCCATATGTAAAAAAAGCTATTAGTTCGTCTAACAGTCAGCGTCCTGCCACTGCTTACGGCTTTTCTGAAACTGGAAACTCTATTCTTCACAAAGACACTTCCGTCCTGTTGTATGTCTAATTATTTTCTTCAAATAAATATTAAGGAGTGAAATCAGGGGAATACATAGTGCTCTATTAGACTTAGACCCGCATCGCCACAGTGTTCTCTAAAACACTTACGCTATGCAAATGCCCTTTTCAACCTGCTCTAGCAACAAAGTTATTTTCCATTTTTAAAAATTATTTTCCAGGCTGAGGAGTAAAATGTAACGTTGAAGTTTTGTTTAGTGTTCGTTTTAATTAATAATGAAGTTGAATGTTTGTCTAAAATACCCACACACACACACACACACACACACATATATATATATATATCCTACATTATATTATTTGCATTCCTGACTGGCCTGTTCCTAACCTTAACCTCTTTTTCTGTTATTAAAGTGTCTGTGTTTATATTGGTTGATTTATAAATGCTCTTCATATACTAAGGATGCAAATGCCTTGTCTTCTGTTTTACAATTATTTCCCCAGTTTCCATTTGCCTTTTAGTTTATTTAAAATGCATTTTAATAAACTGGAGTTTTAAAACCTTGTGTAGTCACATATGTAAGTGCTCCTTTATGGCATATTAATTTTCTTTTAGGATGGAAAAAAACATTCCTATCTATATATCAGATAAACATGCACCCTCTATTTTTATGTTTAGTAAAATGGATTTTCACAGTGATGTATTAACTTTTACATTTCTTTTTATTCCCGGGAATTTCTTTTTCTAGCCCATGATATGGTTTTTCTCTCATTTAAGCCACACCAGGAGGCACCGGTCGCCTCAGAAAGAGCAGGGTGGTGAAAATGGAAAAATGATGAAATGATGGAAGCTGCGCGTCCACAAGGAAAGACTGTTTTCTGCTTCCTGCCTCCCTCAGCAGTCCTCTCCCGCTGACCCCGAGGACTGCAGGGCTGGGAGCAGGGCAGGACAGAAATGTCACGGATTCCTGTGCTGTGTTTCTCAGGGGGTCTGGGGCATGCACAGGCTCGCTGTGTTCCCAGCTCCTGTGTGGGCATTTTGGGCAGATGGTCCCAAGGTGATGCATGGACTGTCCTCTCACCTGTGTCATGACTGGAGCTTCCGAATGTCTCCATGTGCCCGCAGTGTGCATAAGACAGGCTGCGAGAGAGCCCAGGAGATCCCGTGGCAGAGACTAGGGGGGAAAGACAACAGCACCAAGCACGTGGCGCCCACTCCCAATTTCTACGCGCTCTGCAAGCCTCTGCACACATGGCCACCGGCCCTGGACCCTGAGCTGACCAAGAAAACCCCACCTGGAATTAGATTAAAATCTGTGCTGCTCTAAGGCATGAACGTTACAAATAAAAATGAAGTAATAGAAGAACAAAGGGGCACTTCTTGAACATCTGAATTTAGGGATTCATGTTTGTATCCATTAACTTATTTTATGGGGTGTGTGTGTGTGTGTGTTGCTCTTTAAGTCTGTGAATTTATGTCCGAGTATAATGCAAGGTAAAGATTTACCATTTTAAAAAATTAATTCTGTATACCTTGTAAGATGGCTTTTCAACATTTATAAGTGTGTGTGTGTGTGTGTGTGTGTGAGATCTACCACGGAATGGCAATGGCACGTTTATTGTGTTTCAAATTCTAATAAAATTCTAATAAATCCCGAATCTGTTGTCTCCAGGCATTTTATTCCACGCATGGTCTTGTCTGTGTTATTGCAGGGGCGTCAGATGGTTTCAGGTCATTGCTGCAATCTTGTAATATGCTATAGGATTAAGCAGAGAAACTCTCTCTAACGAGAACTTCTTTCTCAATATCTTCTTGGAATTCTTTTGCACCTGGAAGTTTCTTGTCTTAATTTTGATTTTATGAAATGGGTTGTGTGCAATTTTTTTCTCTTTACTACACAGACCTTACAATCCAGGATTATGGCATGTTTTCTTTTATCATCTTCAGTACAGCTTTATAGTTTCATTTATGTGGGTTCTGCACATCACTTATGAGGTTTATTACTAGGGGATGGATGCTTTTGTATTTTCTGCTTGTTGCTTTCGTCCGTTGTTTGCTTATTTGGTTGTTATTTTGCCATTATATTGGGAACGAGATAAGGCCCATGTCCATTCCAGCAAAGGAAGTTCGTGGCTGTGTCAATTTTTCTACGTATTTGATGAAACTATTTTACCAGCCTTTATTTTAGGTGTGGGGGGATGGTTCCTCAAATATCTTTGTTGACAGCGTGACGCTCAGTAATCAAAGTCTATTTGCAAGCGGCAAAATTTATCCTAAGCAGCAGCTACAGCGTCCCCCACAGAAAGGGATGAACACAGAACAGCTCAGCCTCTGAAACAAAGGCAGGGGACAATAATGAGCCACCTGCCACACCTGGAATGGAGCCATGTGCTGCCAGCATCACTATGGCCTTTGATCCATTTTTAAAAATTAAGTTGGAATCTATCTTTATAATGGAAAAAGGAACTTCAGGGATATGAAAAAAATTCCCTACGGATAAATAAATTATCTTCACTTTAATTGAGTTTTTTTCCCCTTGTTGTCCAAAGTGTATTCATTAATTCATCCATTTCCTCTGTGACGGAAGGACAGTAACATGAGCCCATGTGTCTGTGTGTTCTAAGCCCGGAGAGACTCAGTCTCTGTTCCATAATTAGCAGCGGTACCTCAAGCTAGCGACGGTCAAATTTTCTGCATGGTCCAGTGGGACCCGAGTCCAAAGTGTAAAATTATTTCCACACTGAGAATAAATGGGTTATCTCCTCTTAGCAGGACCTAAAAAAAAAATCCCTTAGGAAATGACTGTTAATCACTCAAACGTTTCTCTCTGGCACTTGTTTGGTTCATGTTCTATAAAGAGAAAGTATTCCCTCGTAGTGAATGACCCTGCGTACCCGCTTGAAACATGTGGAACTCCATAAAAACTCCCTTCTAAACCAGAAGTACATTATTTGACAGTTGTACCACTCTAACTGATCAGAATTGCACTCAATACTTTAGAAATGTGACTGTATAATGTTTCAATGATAAAGATTTAAAAATGTTAAAAACCAACCACTGCAGGAAAAAATAAGATTGAAACTTTCCTTCTGTCTTGGCACAATTTGGTGCTCCTCCAAGGATATAAATTATCTCAGAATCCCTAAGTTGTATTTAGTAACCCTCCCTCAACCAACCACAGCACCCTGTGTTTAATTTTAGCAGTATTCAAATTTATCCGAATCATCTCTTTATATGTTGGTCTTTCACTTATAAAATAAGATCATCGAATAATATTTCACTATATGAATACATATTTTGTTTAATCATTCAACAGTTGGTGGACATCTGGGCTGTTTTCCCCTTTCGGCCGACTGGTGTTCATACTGCTACAGTGAACACTCGTGTGCAAATTTTTGTATGAAAATAGGATAGAATATGGATGGACCTGATAAACATTATGCCAGTGAAGGAAACCAGACACAAAAGGTTATGTATTGTGTGATTTCATTTATATAAAATGTCCAGAATAGGAAAATCCATAGACATAGAAAGTAGATTAGTGGTTGGGTTCAAAGGATAGTTTGATGGGTATAGGTCTTCCTTTTGGGATGATGAAAATGTCTTGGAGCTATATGGATGTGATGGTTGCTAGGCACTGAGAGTATACTAAAAGCCACTCAATTGCTCACTTGAAAATGGTTAATAATTTTATATCATGTGAATGTTATGTAAAATATGTGCACACACACATATACAAGAGAGAGAGAGAAAGAAAAAAAAGGTGCATTATTTACTTCTAAATCCCCATGGTCTATCTCAGTCTCTAAAACACAGAAGCCATTCAAGAAAAGTTCGAAGTAAATTACAGGAATTAGAATTAGATCATTTATCAAATCCACTTCAGGTCTGATATTTGATACTATCTATTCAGTAGATGACCAAAAAAGGAGCCAGTTATTCTTAATTCAAGGTGTGTGAAATGTCAGGCTGCCGGCTCCAGTTTAATTCACAGAACAGCCACCTTTGGTAAAAGTTCCCCATGATTTATAAAACCTGCTTACGGTACATGAGGATAATTCATCACATCTAACCCAGTAGCTGCATTTCTCCTTGGGGCTGGGAGAAATGGCACGTAGAAGGCAGGCAGCCTATTTTAGACTTCGGGAACTTGAATTCTCTTACTCGACGACATCTTCTGTCTGATACTCGACGACATCTTCTGTCTGAAGCCCGGAGACTCTGCTCTTGGATTTTGCTGTCGGATGATCGACATGTCCACATGGGCTGCTTGGGCTTGGAGAAAGGTGGTGGGGAGAGGTGCTCAGCATTAGAAGGGATAACGACACCCGCTTTCGCAGCAGACGAACCCTGAATAATCAGTGGCGTGACACCAGGAAGATTTATTTCTCGAGTGGGCCTGCTGTGAGCTGGCAGCCCTCTCCCACCATGTTGCTCTAGGGGTGACCAACCTCGCCATGCTTACCAGGACCGTCCTGGTCCTCGCGCTCAAAATCCCACATCTCAGAAAACCCCTCTCCTAGGACAGAAAACCTGAGGGGATTCGTAGTGTCATGTGGATCTATGGAGCCAAGCATCGTTGTAATACGGACTTGGTAAGAGTATATTTGGCTGTATTTAGTTTAAAAACTACATAAGAGAAGAGAAGGCTGTCCCCAAGGCCACAGGCAGTTTTGAGAACTGTCTCAGTGTTGAGGTGCAGTAAGGCGCAAGCCTCATCCCCACTGGCACAATAAACTCATCTCCAAATGCTTTTGTTTCTGTTTAATTTTAGGGCAGGATAGCAGGCCCGATGTATCAGCTACAGCCATTGTTTCCTGCAGATTAATCAGAGGCAGGTGACGACCAAATGGGGCCATTCAGGGATCTTGAAACCACAATTACACTGATTTCAAGAGAGATGATTTAATTAAGCAGAAACTTCCATTGTTTTCTTCCTTTGTCAAATGCATCTCACATGTTTGCTTGCAAAAACCCACAGATGGGATGAGCTCTTCCTGGTGACTATTTCTAAACCACACAATGATGGTCCCCAATCACCATTCTTCAGTAAGAGGGCCTTGACCCTTTTCTCTAAACCCCAGCTCCATGGAAACCTTTTCTTCTGGCCCTCCCAGCTGCAGCCTTGGAGGAGCTCTGCTCGGGGTGCTATTTTGGGTGCCCTCATTAGACAGAAGGTCAGCGTGACTCTGTGTGCCAAATGCAACCATACAGAGTGGCAAGATGCAGGGCACTGAAAACGAACTCGGGGTGTTGTCTCCCTGCTTCTAACTTTGTCAGCTGCATCCTCCGGAGGTGTCATTATCCGTAACAAGCTTGCCTTCCCACTCAGGTGGGGAGACGGATGTGCGTGGGGCGGTCATGGTTGTCCTGGGGACACTTTCTGTGTCTCTCTCTCTCCCAGGCTTATGGTGGTCTCGTTCTTCCAAGCCCACTTGAAGTTAGGTTCAGCCACATGCACACTGGCCAACCCATCTAAGCAGGTTCTTCAGACCTGCTTGTGGGAAAACACCAGGCCTGACGAGTTATTTTCTCACCCACAAAGGCATCGAGGGGTTGGGTGAACAAAAATCACAGGGCTTATGAAAAGACCAGCAGCATATGGAAATGGGAGGAAGTCAGCCTGCGGGTGCAGAAGAAGGGCACACTGCTAATAAAGTTTTACCAAAGGGAAAATACATAATATTTAGACAGCACCTCCTTTGGGTCCAGAAATAAGGCCAGGCTGTGGAGCAGAAATGAGAGACTTATAATTGTTTTAACTGAAGCAGGTATCCAGAGCCTCTGTAAATAGTGCCTTTGGCTGCCATCTATTTTAGCAAAGTAATGGCTTTAGGTATAGGAACCCGGAAAAGTGTGAAAGATGAACACAGCAAGCTGAGCAACCCTTTCTGCTCCCCACGCGGGTTAATTAGGCGGCAAGCAGAGAAGGATAGACCCGCTCGGTCTGCCCAATCCCAAATGCTCATCCGACTCTCTCTTCACCTGCAAACACGCCTCCTGCAAGCCCAGATCAACTCCATAATCTGATTCTCCCAGAAATGCAGGGAGTGGTGCTACCAGGTTTCACAATAGGTTTGTTTTTATATTTTAGCATAAATATGTCCCATGAAATATGTGGGACAGACTTATACTAAAAATGTATTCATGGTTTATCTGAAAGTCAAGTGTAACTGCCTATCCCGTATTTCATCCGGGAACCCTGGCAGGAGGAGGTGCGTGTCGTGGGGCTTACAGAGGGATCAACTGCTCAGAAGCAGACTGCTCACCAATTAGAAAGTCTAAGAAAACACAAGGAGTAAGAAAATTAAACTGGAGACACCCATGCTTGCTGCAGTAATGATTCTTTAGAAACTTAATCAGGAAAAGATTCCTTGGGCACAAAGTCTGTAGTTAAGAAGGCAATTCTTCTTCTTCTTCTTTTGAATTGTGCCCCGTATTCCACAGAGGAAACAGAAAATACAGTTTTTCTGTGCCATTGCTCTGGCCTTACCATCTAATACCAGTAGCAAAGAAAGATTTATTTATTAATATTTTCATAAATATTCAGGACTATGCATCCTACCACCCATGTGAAGCCCTAAACATCTATGACTTCCAAACCAATTTGTAGAGTCTCCCCAGGGAGATGTTTTATTTTCTTATCCTTGGGAAAATTAAGCAAATAGTTGAAAAGAGCTGCAAAATTAGAGGAAGATATAAATAATTCACAAGGAGATTAATGGATTTTATTGAAAGGGCTGTTCCCTGCACACCGCCGCTACCTTTCTTTATCTTTTTTCATTTTCTTCTCTCCAGAAGCTGCTACAAAGCTCCGTACCAACACGGCCCTTCCTTCTGATGTTTTCAACCTTAAAAACACACCTTGATCTAACTGCTTTGACATCCCTCCAAAGGAAGAAGGAGAGAGACGTTTAAGAAATCTTCGAGCACAGAAGATGGGCACTCCCATTCCTGGGTGGATCCCAAGTGGGGCTGAAATGAACTTTTCTGGCTGGCAGGTGAAAAAAAAGTCGTTTTTTTCTGATAGAATGATGGAGCTGAAATTTGTGAAGGAATGTGGTCACATTCTTCCTAGGATTGAGAGACCAGCCCGGATTTATTGTATCTTCCAGAAACCGTTTTAACCCCGAGAGATCACACAGAGAAATGTGTCTGAGCTCTGGTCTTGCAACTGACAATCAACATTTTAATTTATTTAATCCACAAAAGAAATATACATTTTTTTCACAGTTTATTATGCTGTATGCTCCCCAATGGAAGTTCTCTGAAACAAATGTCTCTGTGTGTGTGTGTGTGTGTGTGTGTGTGTGTGTGTGTGTGTTTCTTTGCTAGAATGAGCATAATTAGGTCAGTGGATAGATCTCATAATTTCCAATAATTCTTTTTGGAAATCCCGAGACATCTCTTGTAGCTGCTGGAGGCTTTAACAAATGCAAGCCGAAGCTATAAAATTGAGTCTCTGAAATGTCTCTGTCTCTGTCTCTGTCTCTTCCTCTCTCTCTCACCAGTGGAGCAATCAATAGTCACCCATTAACTTTGGAATTTCTTCCTGTTATCCTGGTATCCCAAGTCATTTCTTTTCTGAAAGCTAGAGCCCCGTCAAAAGGCATTTGGATGGAGACCTTGTGGGCTGATGGCTTGGCTGGTCATCAACCTTGGCAGCAGGGCTGATGAGAAATAGAGTAATTCATCACATCTGCAGTTCTGACCTCCAGGGTCAAAGGCAGGTGAAAACATCCAACATGGTGACCATTTGTTTTCACGCAAGGCTCGACGCCTTTCTCGTTTTCCTATCATAGAAAGTAAGTAGAGAATTACATGACCATCTTAGCTAATTTGAGGTTTGTATTCAAAGGATGCTTTAAAGCACAGGCTTTATTATCATTCAGGTGTGAGGAGACCAACAGATCAGCTGCCATTAAACAGATTGTTACTCACCATTCCCAGGAGGAGGGTTAGCGCCAGGCTGTGTCAGAGGCTGAGTGAGGGACAAAAGCCTTCACTGTGGTTTCTGCAGGAATTAGCAGGGGAAGCGGGGTGAACAGGACTAGGACTGACTAGTCTGAATGACTTGAGCAGACTCTTCAGGGTTCTGTTGTCTCTGGTGTTCTGCCACCTGGTCCCCCAGGTGATTAGGGCAGGTATGGGCAGCCCTGAGTGGAGAGACCTACAGACGAGGGGTTTGGGGGATGGACTGGGAGTAGTTAGTTTATGTATGAAAGGTGTGAATCCCTTTGTGATCTCTAATGATTAGCTAACCGGAGGAGGGGCAGTCGCTTCCTGGTCAGCAACACCCCAGAGGTCAAAGGGTCAGAAAACAGAAAGTTAAAAAAATCCATGCCTAATACCAGGGTCATCTCTCCTGTGTGACCTGGGAATCACAAGGTGACCGCTCCTTTCTTTGTCCTGCGGCATTTTGCAACTGTGTAAGATGAGCTCACATTTTAACAGGCTTGAAATTCAGGGCATAGAGGGATGTAAAATAGAAAAACGTGACCCTATTACAGGCATCTGGAAGTTTTCACCTGCTCAACTGCACTATTCCATTACCTGGAGAGGGAAAAATGGTTTTTCGTACATATTCAAAGTTCAGTCTTTACCTGGTCACAGAGTCAACAAATGCGTTGTTTTTCTCAGTCCAGGAGATTTATTGGTTGAGTCAGGAAAAGTCTTGGAGGACATCGGGGATACAGATTCCTAGGCTGTTTCTGGGCAGGGAGTCAGTGGACTTTAAAAAAATATACAGGAATAATCTTAACCTGGATACAGTTTGAGCTAAAGATCACATTTTCTCCCCTCCATTCCTGACCTGAATAGAATAATTTTTATGCACATTTTTATATCAATGTCAACCTGCCACTTGCTACCTGTATACTGTAGACACACCATTCATCTCTGCAAGCCTTACTTTCTTCATCTGTGAAATGTGGATGACAAAAGTTCTTCCTCACATGCACTGTGAAGGGCAGGTCACATGATACCAGTTAAACACTGAGTATTTGTGTTTTATGTGGTAAACATTAACTCTGACAGTCATGAGTACCATCGGTGTGGCAGATTGTATTTTCCAAAAGTGGTCAAAAGGTACTTTTCTTAAAATCTGGAGTGCTTTGGTTGGTTGGTTGGTTTGCTTTTTTTCTCTCCCTTTTCAACCAAGTGGGCTTTTGTCACTGTCTTAAAGGACAGAATGTGACAGAAGTTAAACTGTGGGACTTTTCAATTTTAGTGCAGAGAAGCCAATGCAATTTGTGCCTGATCATCTTGGGATTCTCGTGCGTTGAATCCAGTTACCGCACTCTGGGGAACCACGCCAGGTCCAGAGCAGGCGTGGGCTTGGCTTGTTTCAGAAACAGAAACGGACCCAGTGGGTCAGCGTGTGTGTGTGTGTGTGTGTGTGTGTGTGTGTGTGTGTGTGTGTGTGTATTTACTCCGAGACCGTGTGTCAACAAGACAGTTTACAGGACAGGTCTAAAGCACTGGATTTTAACAAAACCAAAGAATATAGTATTTGAATAATTTTTGTGTGTTTATTTTTATTTCTAATAAGCCTGGATGAAGGTAGAAATGCCAGAAGATTCACTGATGCCATAGGTAGACCAATTTAGATTATGAAAGTCTGGCATTCCTGTATCTGTTATTCTGATAGGAATTCCCCAACTACAATGTTTGCTTGCAGTCTTTCCTGACAATAAGAAATAATCTGAAATTGGTGTGTGCCACTTATAAATAAAGTCAAAGTCTTAGGATAATAGTTAGGTGCAAAACAAGCCCAACATTGCCTTGGAAATACGACGGGGTCGGTTGATGCTAATGGAATGTTCTTGCCTCAGTGGTTGTAGTTCTCACCTCTGCTGCTGTAGCTAGAAGCTTAATGTTCACGTTCATTCTCCGAAAACCTGAATTTATTTCTTCCAATCCAATGATGGAAATTTCCATGATACTGGCAACACAATTCAAGTTTTAAATCAAGCTAAGCCGTGTTTTGTCTCAACAATCAGGCTATTTAGCTTGACTCCTACAGAAAACCAAGCTCTGTCGTGATGGAGTGAGTAGCTGTGGGTACTACAGCAAAGATGATGCAATTATGGGATTTGCTAAGTTTGGTGGAGATAAAGTGTGTTGAAAGGCTTCCTTTCAAGAAATAAAGTAACATTGACAAAAGATATGTCAGAGGTTTTAAAAAAGCTCAGACATGAAAATGAATTTGAAATTAACTGGATATTTGATGATGCTGAGCATATATACTTTCTATTATATTTAAGAATGATGATGGTTTTATAATCATATTTTAAAAGAGTCCTTATTTTTAACACGCATAAGGAAGTATTCGTGTATTATATATATAAAAAAACAAACAACAAAATGAAACCTCAGAAGGGCTCTTTCAAACTTGCAAAATTTTTCAATCACATTTTATTCCTAAATTTTGTTTTGTTTGTATAGCTCTTCTTGTTGAGGGTAAGCTGACCTGACTGCCGTGACATTTGGAACTCAGCTTGCTGTTTCCACAACTGCAGAGAGAGTTCATATCCATTATGCTTCATTCCTAAACATGGAAACATTTCTTCTTCAAGAACTTGCCCTTCTTTAGGCACTTAGCCAAGAGTTTCCTTCTGAATCTGCAGCAATGAATTCTTTCATGGCCAGTTTTGAATCTCATGTACAACAGAAGCTTCCAAATGGGCTGTTTGGCCACAATAAGAAATCTTTATTGAAAAATGCCCTGAATGCAATAATTGAATAGACATAATTGCAATGCTCTGCACCATGTAAAATTGTAAATAACACTGACAATGTAATTTATGCTCATTTATGATACAGTAGCTCATTATGGCTCCAATTTCCATTCCCTTCATTAGCCAAGCTCGTCTGTTTCTCTGATAGACATTCCTTTTGTATTATCTACTGTCCTTTGCCAAGAGAAATGCTTATAAACGTAGAAGTTGAGAGCTGAGTGCTGGAGAGTGTTGGTGACAATGTACGTGGGCACAGTTATGACCCGAACAGATGTTGACACTGCATTAAAAGGGAAGAGATGCTGTAGAAAAATGGGAGGTAAACACTGCATTTGAATCATATCTGTTATGGTTGGCTTTCAGGAATACCTTCTAACAGATGGATGAAGTTGGCCACCACTAAACTTATAACCGTAATGATCATGGCATGAATAGTACCTTGGAAGAGCAAGGAGCTTGCAATCGAGTCCGTATTCCTTGTGGATACGCCTAAGGAAACCTCACTCTGGAGATTTGTTCTGTCTTAACTACTTTCCAGATCATGTAGTTTATTACTCTTCTCTAACTCTGTGTCCAGTTGAAAACTTTCACTTGCTTGTGTTACTGGACTGCAGCGGCAACAGTGCTTGCTTCTCTTGAGTGGCAGCTGCCAAAGAACAGGAGAGCGCGCCCCTCCCTCCCCACCCGTTCCATGCAGACAGTGACGTAGGAGTGTCTCGACGTTCACGAGTGTTGGAATAAAACCGAACGTCTCCCCCTCCTTACCTGTTCACCTCTGTGAGAGGTGGAAGAAAATATCTGACTATGGAGATGGCAGGATACTAACAGCATTTGTTCTGTTTCCTAAAAAGCAGGGTTAATATGCAAACATTGTGGTCATATGTGGCCTCGCTTGTCAGGTTCCTGGTTTATGTATGTTTGACCAGCTGGGAGGTAGCCCTGGTCCTCTACATGAGGGGACCCAAGGAAGATCTATAATTACTGGGTAAAATTTACTAGGACAATTTTACTTAAGACCCAACCGTGTCTACCAATCCAGCATCAGGAGAAATAAAACTGCTATTTTTGAAAGATTTTTAATATAGATATATGTCTATTTTTATTTCAATTGATTCCAAACTCAGGGATGAAGTAGGGTTAATCCTCTCCCTATTAAAACCCAAAATGAACTGTAGGGTTATATTAAGGGGGTGGGGAGTTGGCTAAATAAATTTTTAAAAATATATTAAGACATGGAACTTCATTAAATTGTGTTGCTTCCTGTTAATGGCAGGGATGTGTCTTGGTCATCCTTATATCCAAACCACGCAGTATTAAATAGGTGGACCTTAATGTTTTGTTTAGAAATTTTATCAGTTCAGAACACTGTCCATTTGAATTAAGAGGCCAAAACAATAGTTGCTTAAATAAGAGAGAAGTTCATTTCTCTCTCATGGAAACATCCTAAGGACAGGGTGTGGAGCTGGATTAGTGCTTTGGACCTAAAAAGTCTTCAGAACCCAGGCTCCTTCCAGATTGTTGCTCTGCACTTGATCTCCATCCCTTTGCATCTCATTAGCAGGATGACAGCATTAGCTCTGGACAACACCTCTCCGTTAAAGTCCATACAAGGAGAAAGAACAAAGAAGAAAGTAGGAAAATGTCAGGGAATGTTCTTGCTATGTCATGGTGACTGTCACATGACACTTCTGCTTTCATCCCATTGGCTGGGCTTTAGTCACCTGACTCTCCCTTGTCCCAAGATGTGCTGGGTAATGTGCTTTTTATTCTGGGCAGCCATCTACCAAGTTAAAAAACAGCATTTCTATTGTTATGGGATAAATGCATAGGAGGACAACTAACAGTCTCTTCCACAGGAAATAACAGTTACCTTTAAACAGTGAAGGCTAAAATTCAATGCGCCCACAATTCCAGGCCCAGGTCAGGTGTGTTACATCGTCTGTGGCAATGTAGGTACAAGATGGGACACTTTTCACATTACAACGTGACCGTGTGTTCCTTCAAGTGATCAGGAAGGCATTTGAATAGAAACAAGTGCATCTGAGTTTCAGTGGCAAGACATTTAACTGCCCCAAGGAGTCTCAGTTCCCTTCTCTCGAAAACTGGCATAATCTTATCTAAAATTGTGGTTATAATATTCAGCATGCCTGTTTCAGAAGGTGCGATAAGAATCAGGTGAGAGAACACATGGAAAGGAGATAGCTTGTGTAAAAATGCAAACCTGTATGATTTTATTTTACCTGTCATACCAGGAGTCCCTGAGCCATTGGATATTCTGAGGCTTAAATAACATAATATATACGAAGTCCTTAGAACAGGGGCTGACACAGGGTAAGAAATCCTTGCATGAGAGTCATCTTCAGGAGGTTAAATAGAACCTTTCACCTGTAGATTAAACAGTCACACAATATGAATTTGGTGTCTTACTGATAAATGAAAGAATATGTGTGTCCAAGGCTAGAAGATATGAGGGAATTGACATACAATTTAAATACACTAATTTGAATCACTTTCTCCATGAATTTCCCCCATTTCTCCACATAGAGTATTGCCAGGGCCCTGCCTCCCTACCTGGTGGGCATTAGTGTAGACAGCAGTGTAGACTCAGGTAGATTGGATTGTTACCTTAATTCTCCCTGTTCTTGAACCCATGGATTTTGACGCCTGTTCACTTTGCCCAAGAAAATAGCAACAGTAACAAAACACAGCCCAGCTACTTTGTACAAAATTAGATACAATGGGATACTGAGTTCTTGTGCAGACAAACCTTTAAGAAAAAAATTCTGGAGGGAAAAAATGTATCAATTAACTGGATGCCTTCCAGTGCCCCAGGGAAAAAAAATCACTATTATGTCTCATGTTTAAATAGATCACAATATTGACCATTTCGGGAGGTTTTTTGTGGAGAATCTATGAAATTATATTGGCACACAATTATTGTTAAGGAAATGTTGAATATTATTATGGGAAGCAACAGACTGCAGTGAAGGTCCTCAGATGTCTTGGGGTGAAGGATGTTCTATGACAGTTTTTCCTGTGGCATGAGGGGCAGTCAGGGACCCCAGAGAGTGAGCAGCCCCCAGCAGGACCCTGGATTTAGGAGGCTTCACTGCTCTGGCCCTGCAGGGGAAAGGAGAGAAACCTCTGAAGCCGCATCTGCCGGCACCAGC
>RJWJ010031236.1:0-19323 GCA_004363605.1 Indri indri
AAAAAAAAAAAAAGGTTTGAGTTCAGATTAGCAACCTGTTAGCAACCAGCCAGTACTTGGGTTATGCACGAAGCTGAATGATTAGAAATTCAGGCCTCAGAACAATGCAGAACTGAGCCCAAACCCCAGCTCTGCCACTTATTAGTGGTCTAACCATGGGCACTTCACTTCTCTATGCCTCAGTGTCCTTATCCATAAAATGGAAATGAGTGTTCCTTCATGCCGCCATGAGGACTGAATAAGGTAGCTTGCGTGGAAATGATATCGTGATAGAATGCAAAATGACACACATCCTTCTCCTTTCTCCTACTCCCCTTTGATGTTGCAGAGACTCCATTAAGAGGCAGATTTTATTTCTCCACCCCTTGAATCTTAGTTAGCCATGTGACTTCAGGCATTCACAAATGTGAAACAAGCAGAGACTTGAAAATTGCTTGCTCATTGGAGCTTTCTCTCTCTTGCTGAGCTTGGATACTGAGACTGGTATGCAGATGAGCCTGAACTAGCATGAGGAGGATGGAGCCAAGGCCCCTGCTGACAGCCCGTCAACTGCCAGGCACGTGAGAGGCCATTCCAGATCCCCTGGCCACCAGCCACCTATCAGCTGACTACAGTGGCACAAGAGTGACCAGCAGCAGAGATCAGTGGAACCAGCCAATCCATAGAATTGGGAGCTAAATAAGCAGTGGTGGTTTTAAGCCACTAAGTTTTGGGGTGGTTTGTTATACAGCAAATCCTATTATCACCCTTGTTGATAGGATTTTTAACAAATTTCTGTTTGAAGTGATTTCTTTCTGTAGGGACAGTCTAGAGATGGCGAGACTTCTGGAAGCTATTTTGTATAGTCATATGGTTTAAAATGAATTGCAAAAGACAAGATTTAAGACATCAAGAAGAATTTTTCTGAAAATATTTTTAAGTCTTTCCTTCCATCATATTTTAAAAGTTTGGCATCAACATTCTCAAAGCTGGAATAATTTGCAAAGTGAATACCAGACACTGAAGCTTACCAAGGTTCAGTCGTAAGATTGGTTGACACAGAAAGTAACTCTGAAACGGTTCTGAAGTCCTTAACCCAGGGAACCAACTGGAACTAAAAGGAATGAAATGGAACTAAAAGAGATGAAACTGGATATGAGGAAGGTCATTGGAGCCCAACCACGTTCTCTGGAAGGAGTGACGAGCTTTGCCAGCCACCCAATTATAAAGGAGAGAAAAGAGTTCATGGACCAAAGCAAAATGAAGAATTATCCAGATAATTTAGGCCAACTGAACACCCTCACTTGAATTCACCAGTGAGTTGTAGCCAAAGTGTGTCTGATGGCTTGCATTATCCAGACAGCTGTCTCATTCTTCCACTTCTCTTTGAAAATGTATTATTTTTGCCTTTTGACTTCATTTTATTGTCTGCATTTTTTATCCAGGTGGTTGTTCTCTGAGGTTTTGGTGGTAAAATGCCTGGGTAAGTTCTGGAAGAAAACTTTTGGCCCGAAGAGTACAAAGTGTTTATTCATTTAACAAATATTTATTATTCAATTATTAAGTGCTAGAGGTGGTGTTAGGCATTAAGGATGCAACGGTGACCAAAAGATGTAAGATAGCTTGTCTTGCCATTTAAGTCTAGTAGGGAACAAGATTTATAGTCAGGTGGTTGTAATATGATGTGGGAAGATACAGGAGATTGTTGGAGAATACAGGAGGAACACCTAACTCAGACTTGGTTTAAGTGGTCAGGAAGCACATTGCAAAGGAAGTGGTACCTAAGATGAAAGACAAAGCACAGTAGCAGGTAATAAGAGGGAGGGGAAATAGTATTATGTAGCCTAGCCTGAGGGAGTATTGGGGAACTGCCACATTCACATGGCCAAATGCTTGCATAATCACCAGGTTGGCAGTGGAAACTCAGCACCTCTGGGTAGAATGATGATAAACATTAAAACCTTGGCTAAATCATGGACTTGACCTGCCTTCTCAGTCCTAGCCCAGAGTCATGGTTAATTTCAGGTGGTATGCTGGTTGGTGCTTTTAATGGTTGTATCTGTGTGTTCACAGAAAATGCAAGTGGGAACATGTTAGCTGGCAGCTAGTTTTCTGGGGGATCAACTCAAATGTAAATCCCTGAAGGTTAAGGCAGACTGTGTAGCACCCTCCTCCTACTCCTACCCCATTGAGATACAAAGGTAGGGTGAGGCATAGCATTCAAAGAACTATGACTCATAAGAAAAGAATCTAAGAGCTTTAAATTTTAGAGTTCCTTATAAAAAGCATATGCTACTGACTAGAAGCATAGGTTCAGGGTGTGAACTACAGATGAAGAGAGACCCTTGTATTGGTTATCCAGTGCTGCATAACAAATGATCTCCAAACGCAGCAGCTTAAAACAGCAAGCACTTATTATCTCACAGTTTCTGTGGGTCAGGAATCTGGATGCAGCTTAGCTAGGTACCTCTGGGATTATGGCGTCTTATGAAGCTGGGGTCAAGGTGTCGGCCAGGGCTGCACTCTCATGTGAAGGCCTGACTGGGGATGATCTGCTTCTAAGCTAGATTCAGTTTCCAATGGCTGTTGGACTCAGTGCCTCAGTTCCTTGCTGGGTATTATCCAGAAGCCTCTCTCAGTCTTTTTCCCATGTGGGTCTCTCCATAGGGTACCTTATAACCTGGCAGCTGGCTGCTCTTAGAGCTAGTTATACAAATGACAGAGGGCACCCAAGATGGAAGTCAAAGTCTTTTTATAACCTTACTTTGGGAGTGACATCTTATCACTTCTGTTGTATTCTGTTTTTTAAGGACAAGTCAGTAAATCCAGTCTATTCTCAAAAGGAGGGATTTGCACAAGGGTGTGAATACCAGGAGACTGGGATCACTGGGGTCATCTTAGAGGGTGCCTACAACATTCCCCAAACAAGTAATGACTGTGTATTTCTTTCTTTTGAATATGTCAGGGTGTTTTATCCTAAACTGGTCTCAGGATTGGAGAGGATCAGAAAGATCATCTAGTTTAGTCCCCATTTAGTTGCATGTCCCCTACTCTCTGTGCCAACTCAGCCTGAAGGCCTCTGCACAGTTCTCCTTGGTTAGGACAGTCCTCCTTGTGGTAAGTGGAAATATGGCCAGAGGGCCCGGTGCTCTGTGTGGTCAAAAATTTCCGTATCCCTCCCAAAGCCAATGAGGTATTTGACTAGAAACACAGTGTGTTTCTTTCTTTGTGTGTCTGCCTACTTCTTCTTTTTCTCCTTCTTCTAATTTTAGGAGATTGATTTTCTATTTAATCCTTCCACAGTCTCTTATTAGTTCTAATAGTTTGGGAATTTTTTTGGATTTTTTAATGTAGGCAACCATAAAATCATAACATCTGTGAATTAGAGTTTGTCTTTTCTAATCCGTAAGCCTCACTTCTTTTCCACGTCTAGGTCCTTGCCGTAAGCTAGGACCTCACCTCCAGAACCACATTGAATAGTAGTGGGCATCTTCGTCTGCTTCCTAACTTTCTTCTAACTTCTCACCACTTCTGTGACAGACTCTTTGCTCACAAAGGACCCAGCCGTCACTTCTTTTAGGATTCAAGTGAAGGAAGCAAAAAAAAAAAGAAAGAAAGGAAAAAAGTCTTAGTCCATTAAGGCTGCCATAGAAAAATACCACCACAGTTGGGTGGATTTTAAACAACAGAAGTTTATTTCTCAGAGTTCTGGAGGCTGGGAAGTCCAAGATCAAGATACCAGCAGACTTGTCTTCTGATGAGGACCCATGTTCTGGTTCATAGGTGGTACCGCCTAGCTGTGTCCTCACATGGGGGAAGAGGCAAGGTATCTCTCTGGGGCCTCTTTTATAAGGGCACTAATCTGATCCATGAGGGCTCCATCCTCATGACCTAATCACCTCCCAAAGGCCCACCTCCCAATACCATCACATCAAGGGCTAGGGTTTCAAGATATGGATCTTGGGAGAGGCATAAATATCCAGGCCATTGCAAGAAGGCTTGAAACTGAGTCATATTTTGTTTTGTTTGGACACCCATGAAATATAGAAGAACATCCTCTTCATTCAATATTGAGCAGCTTTCCTGTGCCATGTGGCATCTAGGTGCTGGGGTGCTCTTGAAAAAGTTCACAGTCCTGCCAGGAGAGGCTACAACAGAACCTCATCATCATTGTCAAGGATGCATGGGAAAGACACAGGGTAGTAGAACGGAGGGAGAAGCTATATCGTCAAGGAGAGTCAGAGAAAGCTTACCAAGAAGGTGCCCCTTGAGTTGGCTCTTGCAGTGGGAGAAGGAAGACTTGTTTCTCTGCAAGGTTTTCTTTGGATGATCAGCATTCAGTGTAAGTTAGGGTTTGTCAAGGCCTGCAAAAAACAAAACAAAACAACAACAAAAACAACACACAAACCAATTCAGGTTTCCTTTTCTCTTTCTTTCTTTCTTTCTTTCTCTCTTTCTCTGTCTGTGTGTGTCAAGTAGGAATAATAATACTTATCCTGCAAAATTTTTAAAGGATGAAATGAGGTAATATCTGCAAAGTGCTGGACATATATTAAACCTCATTAAATGGTGGGTATTGAGTGGTGAAACATCTCCTTTCATTTATATTTAATATATCCATGGGCTATTGTCATACATGATCTTCCAGTTGAACGTTTTGGATGAGTTAAGTCTCAAGGGAAGCTGATCTGACTTTTCCCACACAACCAGCAAAAGACTTAGAACGAAGGTGTCGGGGGGACAAGAGAAAGCAAGAGACAAATGAGACGTGGTGCTGGTGGGTCTCCTTACAAGATGCGGCCCCGAATCATCCTCTGTTTTGATTTACTCTCAGGAGTAAAGTTTTGCAATTTTTACACCACCTCAGAGCAAATGGTAACAACTGATGTTGTTGAACACTTACTTGGTGCCAGACTCTATCCTAAGTATTTTCACGTATTAGTCATTCTTCAAACAACCCTATGAGGTAGGTGCTGTGATCAGCTCCATTGTAAAGTTGGGGATGAAGGATAGGATGGGGCTTGAACCCAGGCAATGTCATTCCAGAAAAGGTAGGTGCCCCAGTTACTGTACCAGACAGTGTTGTATGGGCCACAATGTCTGTGGCTGATTTTGTGGATGATTTCGTGGACTTTCGATGGGCTTGTCGCAATGTTTTGTCCCCAGCGGGATATCGCCTGCCACACCCATACATTGTGAAGTGTGTGTACCTCTCTGTTCTCCTGAGGCTACGCTGAGACCACCTAGTTAGAGCCAACTTGCCTTGGGTTTTCTACCTGTCTACTAAAGAGCACAGGAAGTTCCTCCCTCCTAATTGTGGTGCTTCTTGAAACTATCCTTGGCTGTCACGTAAAAACCAACAAAGAGAAATTCCTTTCGGTGGTGGGGAAAGCAGTCATCCACTTTCACCTCCCTCCTCGTAAAAGTCATCCACCTGCTCATGGGACAGGGCAGAAACAGCTCCCCTCTTCCCATATCCACTGGAGTTTTTCACGCCCTCATCCCTGGTGGGCCACGCTGAGGACCCTGCTCCCACTCTCTGCCTGAGCCCTGCCTGCTGGGCAGCTACAGCCGTCCTCGGGATTTTCACTTGCCCTCCTTAGAGGGGCTGCTTCTCTTCTGCTCCACTCCCAGTCATATGAGCCAGGCCTGCCTGGCCCATGTCCTCCCAGCCACCAGAGCACACCCCTTGTCCTGAGTCTCTGAGCTCAGATGAGTCCCCACGAGCCACCCCCGTATGTGGGAACAGCAACCCAATTGAGACGTTCATGTAAGGGATGAGCAGGACCGGAGGGCTGGAGCTCATGACTGCTCATGGCATTCCTTCCTCTTTACAAAGAAAAATTATTATTCATATTTCAGGCCAAGAGAATTTTCCTCCCAGGTCTACCTTTGAATTAAATGTATTTAGGGCCTCATTATTTGTCATTGCCTTCACAAATCCTTCCCATCACAAATCCTGCCCTATACCTGCTGCAACCAGAAAGGTGGGCTGGAGTTGGGAGGGAGATGAGATTGAACAATTTGGAAAGAGTTCCAACGTGTTTAGAAACCACTGACAGAGAACAACTGTCTCCACCCAGGACATCCAAATCTATGCCAGGGAATTGGACTAGAGATGGTGCTATCTGGAGGAGAGCGTGAGATACAGCAAGCAGGACTGCAATTAGCATTCAAGTGAAAGTTGGAAGAAACCCCACTGAAATTTTTGGCCTCTGGTAGATTTCAAACTCAAGGATTAAAAATCTCCAAGTTAGGAGAGTGATTTTTTGGTTTTCCAACAAGTACCTCTAAGGGCAATAATTTTCATGGAAAGGTAGCTCATAACACTGAACATGATATTAACATAGCAGGCTGCTTGCCCAAACTTATTTTATTTTCATTTGCATTATTGGTTTGAGAAGTCCCCTGAGTCCCTGATCCATATCATGTTGGCACGTGTCCCCGCAGAAACCGAAATGCTGAGGCAGCATTTCACTCCCACTGTTCCACTTGACTTGGGAGAGACCCAGGGAAGTCTGGGTTGCTACAGGAAGAGTGATAAAATTCTCAGCCCTGTACCTCAACAGTTCGTGCCCCCAGGGGGACAGGTGGAGGGCTGGATACTTCTCAGTTGAAACCCAAGAACAATAGTTGTACAGAAGCCTCGGTGATCTGTCTGTATCTACATACACTTTTGCAAGAGAACTGCAGGGAGGGGTTAGTTATAATCACACACCAGTTCGGACCATAGCTAATGGGCTCCGTCGAACAGTGATAGCAATGTCTATTGGTATAATTTTTTTTAACCAGATTTACAATTGTGACTTATTTTTATTCTTGCCTGCTGGTACATCAGGTGAGCGATCTTGTATGCTTATGAATGAAGGCGGAAACTGAGGGCCTTGCCTTGAGTCACAGAACCAGATAGCGAAAGATAAGACCAGGGTTATGAACTCTCTGACCTTCTCTTCTATATTCAATTCTACTTCCCTCTTACTCAGAATATCCTATACTAGGAAAGAAGAAGCCATCTGTGTGATCTCCCAAGGAAAGACCCTAATCAGTATCAGCCATTCAAGTCTCTTGCCCTCAGGAAGGCTGGAAACACACAAGAGAAAAGCCTCCCTCTAAGACACCATGCCAACTTATAAGGGGGCCTCAGAGCCTCCTGCAAGGCAGCCTTCATGCACTGCTTTACGACAGGACACAGATAAAGGTGGCCGCTGGCTCCCGGAAGTCCTCTGGTCAGATCTAACCTCTAGCCCAATCCCCACTGCAGGAGATATTTGGTTTCTTGTTACGTACAGCACCTTGAGTTCCTTGTGGGAAATTACCTTCTTCCCCCACTTGCCATTATGTGAAATTTTGGCAAGGGTGTAAGTGTGGTGCTCACTTTCCATGTGGAACCTGAGGGGATGGCTCCTTCCTCCCGCTAACCTCTTATAGAAGGCAGGGCCAGGCTGAAGGTCGATCAGTTTCTCTCCCCTGGCACTTTGAATCAATAGCCCCAGCATGTGCTATCTACTGTTTCCAGCTTCCTGCTTCGTAAACTGCCTGACTTCATGGCAGAGGGAAGTGGTGTTGGAACTTGGAGGATACGGAAGTCTTTCTGGATGGCTGGAATGGGCTGAGTATAGGTATAGAGGGGAAAGCAATAAGTCTAGTTTGGAATACGATATGGGATAGGAAAGGAGTAGGATATAAAGTTGACACATGAGATTAACATCAGTTTTTGGAAGGTCTTGAATGGAAAGTTAAGAATTTGGAGACCAGGACATGGGAGGATGACCTTCATAGTCAGCGCTGCAGGGATGATTGGATCCTGTTCCATTCCTCTCACTACCTGAGACCCTTCCCAGCACACTTTCCTTTTGGGCTGAGCTCTGAGAATCAGGTTGGAGCTCCATGGATGACCACTGCGTTTCTGGTGGAAAGAATGGACTAGACCTTCCCATTTCCACAAGGGTAGGCAAGGAAAAGCCTTGCAATTCCTGCTGAATGTGGTCACCCCATGAGCTTTCTCCGTGAATATTGTCTCTTCTCTCCTTCTAACCCCCAAAGCTGATGACCAAGTTCTGCTAGTTCTACCCTCCAGATATCTGTCATAATTGTCACTGCTTCATCTTTAAGTTGTGAGCTAGGTCACTCTCATCATATCGCTGCCTTTGGAGCAGTGCTCAAGGCACCTACCTGACCCTCTGGCCCCAGCTGCACTGCCCCTCCCACAATGTACTCAAAATCCATCCAAGGATCCATCCACCATAGTACACCAGGCAGGGCTCTCTGAGCTCAGTCTCATGACACATGCAGTATTCTAACATCCGACCACCACCTTTGGGATAAAGCCAGTTTCCTGAAGTTGGTATGGAGAACCTGTCATGACTTCATGACCTGAGATCATTTCTGTTTCCCCATTCTTTCCTCCCCACGATCACTCCCTGCAGCCTGTGCACCATGCCTTTGCGGTTTCACACCTCCGTGATTTCACACATGCTGTTCTTCCTACCTGTAATGCGCCTGTTCAGTCTTAGGTTCCACTTAAGAACTCTTTCCCAGCTTTCCAGACTCTGCTTAGATGTCACAGTGGGCACAGTGCCTGGCTGGGAATAATCACTCATTGTTGAACTGTATCTCAGAAAAACCTTTCTGCCTTCCCCTTGGCCCCAGTTCCTCCTTTCTTGGGGTTCCTGGAGTTCTTTGCATGTATGTGCCTCTGCGATAGCATTTCTCGTATTGTGTTATAATCTCTGACTCCCTCATTACACAGTGGGTTTCCTGAATGTGTAAGGACAGTGGATTGTGTGTGTGTGTGTGTGTGCGCGCGCGCGCGCGTGCGTGCATTCCCTTCACCCTGCATCCACTCCCACTTCCTAACAGCATTTTCTTCTAGAATTCTCACTCCCTCTGAGGAGCTCTCTGCAGGCACTTACTCTTACTGCCCAGCACAGCGAGGCGGTGGTTGTAAGAGCTAAGTTTGGCTAGCTGGGCCCTTGCCTCCGAATCATGGCTGGATGGCAAGGCTGAACGAATCCCTTTTTACGGTGGCAATGTCCAGGTGAGAAGATCAAGAAGTTCCTGCCATAGAGACCTTATGTCTGCCTCCTGTCTGTCCCTAGCTGGGTTCTGCGGCTTTCCTTTCCATTCCTGCATGCCTCACATACTTCTAGTAGGCTCACTTTTTTGTTGTTGTTTAAGTTCACCAGTGTTAGTTTCCATTGCTTGCAACCAAAATAACACTTGTCACTTCTGGGCACAACTGCCAGCATCTATGACTCTTTGCTGAAGGCTTTCTTACAAAGCAGCCCAGAAGTACTAGGAATCAACACCCCTGCAAGCAGCTCTCAACCACTAACTGACAGCAGTTAGAGGACAAATGCCTCACCTCCCCGACCCTTGGCCAAGGTAACTCTGGGGCACATACCCTATCTGCCTCTGAGTGCCCAGCAAGGCTGCCCACTGTGGAATGGTGCTTGACTGGCTTGTTCCCTTTCCTGTCTCACCCATTCCCTGCCCACTGTTTTCTGGGACCACCTCCCAAGTAGACTCAAGGGTCTTTCTCTGGAGGAATATGCTGAAACAGCCCATGAGGACCCTAACCTGGCATTTGCAGGATCCTGCAGCTCTGGCATCCACAGCTCACTAGCAGCTTCCTTCTATCTCACTTTGCTCAAATTCCCAAGAGAGAGATAGGCTAAGCTCATCCTTTTAAGTCACACTGTGCTCAAAGGAGGCCGTGGATGGTCAGCTCGGGTCAGATAACCCCCGAGTCCCACCATCTCCAACTGAGAGGACAGAGTTGTGGGTTTTGCTGCTCAGGCCGGCAGCAGGGAGGCACCCTGAGGCTCCCCTGGGATTATTCTCCTTTCAGCCAACAATCGCACAGGAGGCTGCGGGGGAAATTGAACAGGAGAGACTGTTCATTGGACATCAAATCATTATTTTCAAACAATACTTTGTTAGGTTAAGGGCAAAAGAATAAGAAACACATGGATTACATTTCCATTGAAAATTAACAGGACATGTGTTTGGTAAGGGATGTTCCCCCACTTTTTTTTTTTTGCCAAGCCAGATTATTTGGAAAATAACTCAGGAATTTTTCACATCTCTGGCGCCCTCACTCCTGCACCTTCCATCCCTTTGCTTTCGCTTTCCCTCACACTGAGTTAATTAATCAAAGCAACATTTGTCAAGAGTGGCAAGTCAGTCTGTGCGTGTCCCATGGCGATGGGGTGGGTGTGCAAGAGAGACCCAAATGACTGACACTCATCGCACACCTACCATGTGTCAGGCACACTGTGCTGAGCGTTTGCCGTGATCGTTTAACCCCCAGGAGACTCTCACCAGGTAGGTGCCCCCACTGGTCCTCACCGACAGATTAGCGACTGCCATGGGAGGTTAGAGGTGTATGTCCCAGGTGGAGGCAGCTAGTAAGTGGCAGAGCTAACATTTGAACCCCCTCCTTCTGTCTGTAGAAACCACTGAGTGATCCTACCCTCTCTGAGAGTGAGGATCCATGCAACCTCCTCCTTGGAAGGGTGTTCTAATATCCCTCCTTCATTTCATAAAGGAGGAAACTGAGGCCCAGAGGCAAAGGATGCAGCTAGATGGGAGCCTGATTTAGAGAGACAAGTTGTTAATCAGAGGGATTCATCTGGAGGCTTCTCCAGGGGTTACGTGTTTGAAAGACACAAAAGAGAAGCCCCAAGGTATAGCTGTAACGTCCAGCACGCAGGGCTAGTCCCTCAGTCTCAGGTGGGATTGTTTCTGTAGGACACACCATCATGAGGACACGATTCGGTCACCATCACACTGGTGAGAAGATTGGGGGTTCCCAGGCCTGGCCCTCTGCCTAAGCCAAACAGACACTTTACATCAGCGGTGATCTGGGAGCCATGGGATGGCCCACCAGCCCCCAGATGTCTCTCCGAACCCCACCTCGCACCCCAATATTTCCAACAATGGTCCCTCCTTTGTGGTACTTCGCGGTACTGTGTGGTGTCTCCAGGTAGCCCACAACCCAGTGAAAGGAAGGAGATAATTTAAAATCTTAAAGTGAATCAACTTGACAGATTTATTAGCCCAAGAGGTCACAATCCTGAGGGAGAGAGATGGGCTTTTTTTTCCTGGCCAGGAAGGCAGGTTGAGAAGCCCACCGACCTGACTGCTCTCCCCTGCTCAGCCCCAGAGCCACACAGAGACACGTCATAGTCAAGGTTCTCCTGGCTGAAAAAAGAGAACTCACTCAAACTAGCTTAAGCCAAAAATGGAGGACTTTTCTAAGGATATGAGCGTTTCTTATGCAACCCAGGAAGGAAATGAAGCTGAGCCCCAGAACCAGAGAGGCACCAGGTCCCAGGGCAGCTACTCTCAGGCTCTCCCTGGTCCGGGCTTCATATCTCTGCTGGTGTCTCTCTGGGGCTCTGTAGACCAGTTCTCTGCTTCCAGACAAACTTGGTAGAAGACGGTCACTCTGTGGCATCCAGGGTGGCTCCACTTTGAGAGACTGCCAATCTCTGTATCTTCATTTCAAATTCCTTGGAGAGAAAATATAATTGATCTAGCTTGAGTTTTCTGTAAAGCCTTGGTCCCGTGCACCACAGTCAGACATTCTGGGTCCCCACTAGGACCTCAGCTGTATGCCCAGAAGGGAGAGGTGTGGCCTGGGAAGAAACCCCCAAAACTACGGTACCTTGAAGAATATTGTGGAGACTCTAGTTGTTCCCCAATATCTCTTTTCCCTTCTTTGATAGCAATAGAACCCTTTGACTTTTAGCCACGTACGTGGCCTCCCCACATGATGCCTATAGTTCCCAGCGCCCCTTGTAGTGAGTAAGGCTCTGGCCAATGGCTGTAAACTTCAGTGGCATGTACTACTTCCAGGGAGAGGTCTTTATGAGGAGGAGTCCTCACATTCCCTGCCCTTCTCTGGAATGTGGACACAATATTTAGAGACGAGGCAGCTGTCTGTAACCATACTGTGGAAGCCATGTGTGGGGGATGCCAGAGGAAAAATATTGATAGACTCTGAGATCTCACTGGTTGTGGGCCACTGTTTCAGCCCTGGGCTGCCCGAGCAGACAGAGAATGAATTGAATGCATATTTGCTATGAAGGCATATTTGCTATTGAGAAATAAACCTGTGACAGAGAAATAAACCTCGGCCTTGTTTATGCCTGTGTTATTTTGGGCTTTCTCTCATTCTCAGCCCAAACTGGTCCTTTCTGCTAGAGGGAGTATGGAGAAGCAAACCTGAGGATATTCTCTCTTTTCCCATTTTATGGTTATGGTGCATGTGCACACGTGTGTGTATACACACACACACATACACACACACACACACCAGACACTACAGAGCAAGGGCGGAGGGAACATGTCTTTGGCCTGCACGGCCCCTAAACTACATCTTTTCTGTCACCTTTGCAACAAGGCCGATGGCTTTTGCGTCTTCCTTTTTGTGGGCATTTGAAGTTCATTGAGGAATTATTTGGGGGACATATTCACGATTTCTAGGGAGGATTTCCCGCTAATGGACAGATTCTTTCTCCTGCTAATGATAGGAGAGCTTCTGGAGAGTGCTGAAATCCTTTGTTCTTTGTTCTCAAGGAGACAAATTATTCTTTCTTTCCTCTGAAGAAGCTTCTCTTACGATGGGTGAAATATCACAAATAATTAGGCCAAATAGCAATGCCAGTCCCACTAGAAATAATGCATCCATTATTTCATTTTATCCTCGTCTTTAGAGCTTCCGCCTGATTTAAGTTGGTGTAAAGATAGCTGTGGGTATTCCCTGCCCGAGAACTCTAATCATGCTCTTTATTGAATATTTACCGTTTCTTATTTGATTCTTCTCCTCTTGATCCATTGTTTCACAATTAAAAAGTTCGGCTGCTGTTTTGATCTCATATAAAATCTCTGTGGTTCCGCAGATGCCTTGTTGCTGGGCTTCCCTCCCTTATATCCCAGGGAGGCATCTGAGAGCCAAATTGAAAGGCTAATGTGTTGGGGTGACTCGGGCCGTTAGTGGTGTTAATGAAGAAAGGGTTCCCCACAGAATCACCCTGTGGTCTGAGTGAGTTAGACAAGTTGCTCAGATACCCAGGACGGAGGACAGAATGAGGTCCCAGAGGGCCATAGGGACCAGTGTCTCTTTCTATAAGCCAACTGGTGGGATTGAATGAGGGAGATGGAGGATCTGGCTAGCAACTGGTCCTCAAGAAATATTTGTTTTTTGTTGATGGGTTGAATGAAGGACATAAGATTTTTAAGATAAATATTCTGCCGCCATTAGGGACAAGATGTTGATTAAATTCTGGAGAAGGCAATAGCATCAAAGGTGTGCAAGATCTAGCTCTGGTGCATGCTTCAGTGCTGTACTCTGACTTGTGCACTTCATTCATCAAGCAATAAAGGAGAGATAGGTGAGTCCCCCCTATGTGCCAGATGTCATGGGTCACACAGAACCATACAATGCATTTCCTGCCTCTGGGGGCCTCCTAATCCAGTCTTAAAAAGGGAGTAATATAACAAGGATATATGAGTTATGCTTATAAACAATGATATTGACTCCACAAACCAGGACATTAGGTAGGGAGCCAGCTTAAAGTAAGGTAAGAGGGCGGAGATGAGAGGCATGGCCAAGAGCTTCTTAGGGGTATTAGATCTCGTACGAGGTCATCTGGGTAGACTCCAAGTGAGTATAACTGGTGAGATAATTAATATGAGATGAGATGAGATGATAATAACAGTGGTAGTGCTCTGGAGTCAGACAGAGCAGGGATCAAATACCAGCTCCTGTGCATACTAGCTGTGCCTGTGACCTTGACCAAGTTACTTGACTTTTCTTCTGAGCCCCAGTGTCTTCATGTGAAAGATGAGGTAATAATAACAATGGAACCTAGATCACAGGATTTTGTGAGGATTAAATGAGATAATGCACATATAGTGCCCAAACCATGTAGACCCTGGAATACACATTAAGGAGGTTGGTCTTTAATCCTTCAGCAGGAGGTGACACATCTGACTTGAGCTCCAAGAAGGTCATCTGAAAGCATCCCTCAAAGATCACTTTGTCTCCTCCTCTGGAGCCCAGTTACACTGAATTATGTGGAAGCTGCTTCTCCTGCTTATGTTTTGTATTTCCACAGGGAACACAAACTCTCCAGGGGCCGGAAACGTGTGCTCCGTGTGACTTGCTCAGACTCTTGACAACACTAGGTGCTTAGACAGGCTGTATGCCCGAGCGTAAGACAAGCCCCCATATGGGCAATGTCTGATTTTCCAAAGAGAAAGCCAACTGGAATACATAAACATTAATGAAATAGTAAGATGTCTACTTCCACACTGAATGTATCCATTTGTTTTCATATATCATGTATTATGTAAAATAGTATAAACATTTAGAAATATAATTTCCCCCAATCTTAAAAAAAGTTTAGGTCATGAAAGAACGATATGCACACTCTTCCCAGGCACCTTTGTCAGCTCCTTCATCATCACTGCAGCCATTTTTGAATCATAACTCAGTTCTCCGTCCGACATCATCTTCACTTCTAAATTGTTCAGGGCACAGCACTTTGAATCATGGAAGACACTGTCACTGAAAATTTTATTCAAAGCCCCAGGAGGTTTTTCCATTTGTCCTATGGTTGGATATTTATGATCTCCACAAGGTCACCATTTACAATGTGCTTTTTTTTTAAAAGTGAATTTTAAAACACTTGCTTAAAATACCTCCAACATATTCAATGATGAAGTCATGTCTTCAGAAATAACAACCAAATCTGTGTTAAATTTTTTTTCCTCTCATTTTTCCCTCTGATATTATCAGGTGACGTCTGTAAGTCTTTCACCTCATCTTCTCTACCAACTATCATCCCTTGGGCTCTTTTCAGATGGACGTCTTTCCCCAAACACTTCCTTCATGTTCAGAATTAAGTAATTGAGAAAGTATCAGGAATGAGAAACTTTGTAAAGACATATTCTAAGGACCAGCTTTTGGGGGAAAACTGCACTACGATCTGGCTTGTACAGCAGGTGCTTATCATATGAATGTATTTGTTTGCTTCACCTTTGGTCGTGGCTCAAGGGACACAGGATAACATGGAAACTTGCTGGGAAAAGTATTGTGCAACTTTTAAGAATCTATTCCATTTGGCTTAAGCCAGTGGTTCTCAGAGCAGGGTGATTTTGTCTCCCAGGGAATATTTGGCAGTGTCTGGAGGCATTTTTGTTTGTCCTCACTGGGAGCGCCAATGATATCTATTGGGATGTTGCTAAACATCCTACAGTGCACAGGGAAGCCCCCCACAGCAAAGAATTATCAGGCCCCAAGCGTCAATAGTGGCAAGATTGAGAACCCCGGCTTAAACCGAGTCAAGGAGAATTTGCTTAACCTGAGTCAAGGACAATGGTGGCACACAGGGCAGGTCTGCCTCCCAAACTCCCTCAGCCCTCTCCTTTCTCAGATGAGAGGGTATTCTTAAAGTCCTGTGTTTTTCCTCTTTCCTTGAGGCTGGGTTGTTGAAAATAACCCTCCTCCTCTGCCAGCCATTTTTCTTCCCCACCTCATCACAACCCTGAAGTCTCTCTGTGGAAGATAGATGGATGGATGGATGGATGGATTCCAAATCAAGGACACGAGTGTGTCCAGTCTGGCTCTGTTTACTCAGAGAGGGTTGGTTCTCAAGGGGTGAGAGTAGCTCTTGGTCTCTAAGGGCTAGAGACCCTACTTTTCTATGACTGAGCCACAAGATTCAGATGGTTCTAGAAGTGGAGCAAGTGTCAAAATGAAGTATATTGGATTAAAGTGGAGTCTGTAAGAGCGTGAGCCCTTGAGCCAGGGGATGAATTGGCTCTGCCACTCACTGTCTCGGTAACTATGGGCAAGGTGCTTAATGTCTCCGGGCCTCCATTCCTCATTTGTAAAATGGAGATGATAATGGTTCTTACCCCATATGGGTGTTGCAAGGATTACTTGAGACAATGTACGTAAAGTTTGGAGCAGGCCTGGCAGATGATAAGTACTCAGTAGATTCCACCATTAGAATTATAGTCTTAAGCTTTTGGAGGTCATGGACCACTTCGAGAAGGTAATCAAAACTGAACTTCTCCCCCCACCCCCAAAATAGATGTGCACATGCAAACCAAGTTTAAAAATCAATTTTTGTGAATGTCTACCATAAAAGACTACCATAGAATTTACAATATTCTTGGGTCTTCTGGTGTAATCCAATTAATAGGATTCTCCTTTCTCTGAAATCCTTCAGAACATATTGACGATGCCACACAAGATATTATTCACCTTTGTTCTGCCTCACATTCTGCTCATGAAAAGCATATGCTTACAGTTTGCATGTTGGTCTTCACATCCAGACCATAAGCTCCCTGGAGACAGGGGCTGCATTTAATGCTGCTTTGTCATCCTTTGTAGAAATGGAGCAGCTCATTGGTCTGTGGTCCTAGGTCAAGTTTGCTACATTAGTTTCACCTGGGGAAGATTCTAGGTCTCACCCCTGAAACTACCTGGGAATATGTATTTCTTAAAGTTTCCCAGTTTGTGGTGATTTCAGGCAGTTTAGAGAACCATTTTTCTTACAGCAAGTAGCCACCAAGAGCTTACTGGTTGTGATTATGAGACAATGGCATGTCCTACCAGATACTCGGCACTGTGTCGGGTGCTTTCCTGGCATGATTCTTGAAAACTCAACCACCCATTGAAGTATGGAGATATTATCATCCTAATTTTTGCACATGAAGAAACTGAGGCACAGAGAGCTGAGTAACTGGAAGTAACAGAGCTGATAGAGAGTTCAACCTCTTGGAATCTAGGGCCCATGTCCTGGAAGCCACCCCACACTGCCTCCATACTGGTGGATTATGAGATCACTGGATTGCCAGATCAATAACTCTCCTATCAGTGGGGTGATTGCATTGCACAATACACCCCATCTCTTGAGACCCCTTAACATTTTGGTCATTAAAGGTTTTGAATTTCTCTGTTCAAAGGGTTGCCTGACTGCAAGGCTTAAGGTACCATGTTAACAGAAAAAGTGAGGGCACGAGGGAAGAAGGATCACGATCACACAGTCAACCTCCTCCGGAAGGTGAGCCAAGAAGACCACCCTACAAGTCCCTTTGCAGGGATCGTTTCACTGTTTGCTACTTTGGTTGCTGTGAACTGACAATCACCAAGTGAAGGCTGTTTGGCCAATGTTTAGAGCTGGCTGGGAAACAGTCAAATAGTCATTTCAAGCACTTCCTTCTAGACTTCTCAGAGTCCCAGGAAACATCTCTGCATGCCATAAAAAACACGTAGGACTGCACCCCTCATCCCTCCCCTCCATGTCACAGATAAATGCACGACCTGCCGTGGGAAGGCTGGAATGCTTCCCTCCACGTGGCCCTGCATCGGCAGCAAGTGTGGCTGGCGCCTGCTTCCAACTGGCTCGTGTTAGTTTGTGGCTGAGCCCCTGCCAGTGAACGGTAAGGGCCTGGGGAGGTAGAGTAATTATCAGTCTTGAGTTAACCCCCTTTTCATTTTAACATCGGTCTCAGACAATTTGAACACGCTTTCAGGAAAGACTGCCTCTCCCTTTCCAAAGTGATCCTGATGGTTACTGATGTTTTTATGATTATTAATAAAATCTTTGAGACAGAACTTTATGGGCACACAGAGACTCTAAAAAGTCATTCTTTGCCTTGAAAAATTATATATGTTAAGGATGCTTAAGGAAATTTTTAATAAGAACGTTCCAGTGGAAAGTCAGGGTGCAAAAGACAGAATTTTAAGAATCTTCTGCAGCTCCCTTTAACATCGAATTTACTTCCTGCAAAGGCCTTTGTGGTATGTGTTTCCTCAAGATAGAGCACCCCCAGGAAGTGTCTTCCCTGTGAGTGATGGTTTCAGTTTCGATGGGCAGCCAGAAGTCTCTTCGGGAAAATGTGTCGCTAAATATTCTTCGGTTTGTTTTTTATTAGAGGCTTTGCTTTCTCCCCAGTCCTCTTTTTATCCCTCCCCCACTTCAAATCTGTCAACATACTCTTTGGAGCATCATGGATCTGTTCACCAAAACTGTGTAAAATCAAAGCGACTTAAAAAGAAACCCCAATTCTTTTTTAATCTCCCAAGGAGAATGGATTGAAAAATGAGACAAACTCGAGGGGTGTGATGAGTTAAACACTGACGCATCCTGAGCGAACAGGAAGGGCAGAGCACTCGACATCTGGTTGGAAGTCAGCTTCATAATTCATGCAGATATTGTGAAGAAAATTCTTCGGTGAAGCCTGGAAAAATTTAGCTTTGCTCAACGCAGGGGAATAAATCGGCATCGTTTCCACATACAGTCTCTGCTTTAGAAAGCAAAGGTAGTTAGAAGCGATACTGAGTCCTACCTGTGAATTTCCTCCACCTTCCCCTCACCTCCCAGCTTTGGGACTCCTGTAAAATCCTGTATTTACACTAGAATCCTGGAAAACTTGGTTATTACCAGCACGTAATGACAGGTTGGTTAATTAATGGTGTGCATGCAAAAATGGGAGCAGGGCAAACAAGGCAGCTAATTTTGATAATGAACAGATTCGAAGCAACCAGATGACAGTGTTCTCTGTATATAGTTCCACACCAGCCATGTTTTTGTTTGGATTCTGTGTTAATTTTAGAAACGGTAAAACACAACATGCCAAATTGGTTGATTGAAATAGTGCTACTTCCCAGAGGCTAACAATCTGTTGTCTCTTGCAAGAGGCAAGAGGTGGCAGGATGAGTGCTTGCTGGGTTGTGGGCAAGAGCCTCCCGGTAAACCGGGGGATTGAGTCAGTTGTCCAGGTAATTCAGGGCCTCCGTTAACTGGGTGCTCGGAGTATTTTGATTTGCTCCATGCTTGTCCGTGTATGCCTTCGTTCATTTGTTTATGCTGCTATTCGTCGTGTAATGGGTTCAATTCTCTTTGCCAGTATAGACCCAGATTCTATTTTGATCTGGAACATTGCCTTTTTAGTCAAAGTTATATAGATAATTCTCCTTAAAGACCTGTCAAAGAAGTTGGCCATTTCAAACAATCTATAAATGTTTATTCCTGAAAGGATATTGAGTTTTTATGGATGCTTTAAACCCACCAACATCCACTTGCTGAGTTTTGAAATGAACGGGAGGAAGGAAGGAAGGAAAGAAAGAAGGACGGACGGTAGGAAGGAAGGAGAGAAGGAAGATGGATGGGTTTGTAATTTTCAGTTTAGACAAACTCTGAAGAAACACTTACCCTTTCTTTAAATAATAAATACTGGCTGCTAGATTGTTGAATTTTAAATCTTATGATAAAATGGTGCTTAAGGAGGCTATACACAATAAAGATAAACATTTTTGCT